>VYZS01038044.1:1629-21057 GCA_013400695.1 Neodrepanis coruscans
CAAGTCTTTATCTTAACCTGCTTGTTATAACAAGCTGTAACTACAAAACATTTTCAAATTAATTAAAGCTATATTGCCTTCAGTGCAGCTTTTGATATATCAGAGGGAACAAAAAGAAGGAGGAAGCAGGTTATTTTACCACAGGTTACTCAGCTATAAATTACTCTCGGAATTATTCAATGAGAAGCAAAAATAAGAATGTTTTGTGAAATTAGACCCTTGCCCCTCCCCACAGAGTTTCATATAAATAGTAACCGTGTGTCCTAGAGGAAGAGATGATGAATCATGCAGCCATGTCCTGGTAGCGATGAGCTCTGTTACCAAAAAGAAACTTTATGTGCAATAACCTGAATCAGACACTTCATTCCTTCTACCCACAACCTCTCAGCCTATTTTAACCTGTCAGACTGTCACAGATCTCTCTCTACTGACCAAATAATGTAATTTCTTCCCTTTTCCACTGACATTCCTTAGTTCTTCTTTTTAGTATATAGTAAATACAAGTTGCTGAAGGATTAGGCCTATCTAGTTCACTCTGATCACACTGTGACAGAAAGATTGCTTAACATGGAGCATATAAGTACTTCAGTCAGCTTTGCTAAATCAGGATGATTTCAGTCAGTTCTTTCAATCTTGTTGCCTTATATTGCTTTCCCAATATTACTTTCTCAGAACTAATGCCTTAGGCTACTTTTGGTTATTTGGTAAATAAATGTGGTTAATTAATTATATATTTTTTTGTTCATTCTACAGTACAAATGTAAAGGTTTTGCACAAATTAGCCATATATTCAAATTTCTGCTTGGAATCAGTACTGTTCTTAAGTAATTACAGATACTATTGAATCATTAAAAAAACTTTTATCTGACAAAAAAAATCCTTTCATTAATTGTCTCTATATTTTTCCTATGCATTTGAGCACAAAGGCTGAGGCACTGGCAGTCTACCAGACTTCTCAATAGATAATTTCCTCTAAACTATGAACTAAAATTATTTTTACTTCTGTATTTTTAGATGCTCTGCCAGCTTCCTTTTCATTGTTGTTATGAGGAAGTCATTTATTGCATTGTTACGGAGTACTCAGCTTAGTCTCTTTCTATTTATGTCCCTCTCAATACATATATGCATATATATCTGTTTACTCATTAAAGTAATTAACCAAACTCATCTTGATACCCAAACTAGGAAACTGCCTATACATCACTCTTTGTTTATATAATTTGAAGTGAAATCCAGAGGGTTCTAACACTGAGCATTTATTGTTATCATTCAAAATTATGGAGCAACTGTAAGTCTTCAGAGTCTCCATTAGTAATTCCAGAGTACCTTAGTTAACAATTCCATTTACTATTTTTTTCCTATCTACTCCTGCTAAAGATAGAGCAAAACACTAATAAAGCAAGCTCCATCTTACCCTCAGTCACAAGTGACATGTTATGCCCTAAAACTGTAAAACAAGCTCATTTGTCTGTTTGTCTTCCATACAAGGAACTCCAGCTTTTCTTCTATACTCCCTTTCATGTTTGCAAAAATTTCCCTATAAATACTGTAAAGAAACAGACACTCCCACCCGCCACCAACTCCCTCCTTTAAATTTTGTATGAAAACCTTGCCTTTCTGGGAAATCTACAAAACCCTTCATGCTGATATGCCAGGAAGTAATCTATCTTCCTAACTGGCACTATTTATTGGGTTTTGTTACTCTTCTACTTGTCATACCTACACATCATCTTATGTCTTAGACTTAATTCCTAAGCACCTGGGGCAAGGATCATTTATTAACTCTGTTTGTACAACATCAAGTGCAACAGGATTATGATTTATGCCAGACCTGACAAATGAAATAAATAGCCTGTATTTCCCCCGAGAGTCTCAAATACTGGTTTTCAGAACATTTATAAAACAAGTACTGGAATTGAATGAAATGACTTGGATGGTAAGCTCAAACACAAAATTCTATGAACATTTCTCTCACATTTAGGAATGCATATTTTTCAACTTTGCAGATTCTCCTAAAAATGCTTGTTCTCAAGAAATTTTTCACCATTTTTTCCCCAAACATAAAAACCTGAATAAAGTGAACATGAGTTTAGGTGCATGCATAGAGTAGTAGAAATGATGGTCTTACAGATACAGGTATCTATCAATTACAAGACACAACAGCAATGTTTGTCCTTGCTCTGGTTCCCTGTCAAGCACTTGATTAAACTTTAAAGATACCCTCAAATTAGAAATGAAAAAAACACATTGGAAAGCCACATATGTGCACACAGATTGGGTTTTTGCATTCATAAACATTTTCTAAGGGGTTTACCTAAGTGTTCACGATATATCTGTTTTATAAGGACTACATGACTATGTGCATGTAAAGCAGGTATAATTTGGCATTCCAGATTTCTGAACATATAATATTCCCTCTGACCCTTGAGAACAATAGAGGTTTTTTTTAGAAATGCTTTTGATGAAAAACTGTTGCACTCAGTTCACTGATAACAGTCAAGCAGATTCAGTCATAAGCATTAGCCTTCTATTCTGTCACTTGAAGGCTTTGAAACCAACCCACTTAATATTCAACGGTTTCAGCTTGCTGGATTTGGTAAATGTGTGTGTGTTTTTATAAGCTCTTGCCTCTCTTCCATGACAGGTGACAGAGAAAATATGATATCCTTTCGATCTTTTTCTCCAAGCCAGCTTAGCTAGTGAAAGGCTCCTACTGAAGAATAAAAAGTGATGGTTTTAAGAGAAAGGGAGAATAAAAGGTGGAAGGAAAGAGAAAACAAAAATGAATTGTTACAACTGAGAGACTAATGTAATCTGGTCCAGCCTAATTATCACACTAGGACAATACCTAGATTTTGAGTGACTTAGTACAGAAGATAGGTCAAACTGGACTTGATATCATATTACCATTAATCTCTCATAGATCCGACAGTGAATTGCCATATTGTCCCACATATCCTGTAACTTAGTAACAGACTTCAAAGTTTTCCTTTCTGTCATTATGAAAGACAGGTTTTCAAGTTGAAATTTTTTACAACTCAGTGGCAATTTAAGCTTTTTGCTCATGCAAGTAGACCTAAGGAAAGGCTGGATTTACAGTTCTCATGTATGCTAATAGAAAGCTTTTCAAAGATTCAGTTTACTATTTTTCATCATTCACTCAGATTTGAATAAATAAAGTTCTTCTCTCTCTGACTGACCATACACTTCAATTTCACTTGTGCCCCTGAAATTGAAGAGCATATGATTAACAAAGGACAAAACAAATGCAGAATGGTAAGAATGTAATACTACATTTCCTCAGGAAGATAGAAATGTAAAAGATAGGGAATGGCAACAGAATCTCTTAAAAACAGGTTTCCTTTCTCAATTGGATAGAAATCAAATAGATAAAACTAAAACCAAACAAAACAGAAACAGATTATTACAATCTATTTTCCAATATTCTAGTTAAATTTGATTTAAGGCCATTCTCAGAAAGAATAAGTTTTCTGCATTGGTAGAGAAATCAAGAGATGCATTCCAACATGTGTGAAAAACATGCTTTAAAATTATACGTCAGCAGAAAAGCATTGTTACGTGGAAGAGGGAAAAGCATAAAGAAAGGATTTTTCATATCAAAGGCAGTGTTTGTCAAAAGAAGGGGCATTGGTTTCCTGAAAGAAAGACTCTTCTCAATGCAGTCTGACATCAATGCCCTGGGAGAGAAAAAGCACTGGCATGACAATGGCCAATGGTCTTTGATCTTTGTTACCTGTGTTCCATACAACTTCAGAGACACAACTTGTCTCAAAACAAAAATTCTGGGGATTTAAGAATAAATCTGTCCTATTCTGGTCTTTTTTAAAATGGCAGGCTTTATTCATCTTATGCTTATTTTTCTGGTTTTAACTCTGGAATAGCAACTAATGATTCATCTTGACAGATACAAAAGATTGCTGAGGGGGAAGATCCTCCTAGTCCATGACAAATGAAAATTACAGAGAGATCTAGAATACAAGATGCCACAGGAGTTGAAACCCACAGTGGCAGAGAGGAAGCCCACTGGCTGTGGAACACCAGATATAGCACACGTTGATCATGAGTACCATGATACAAACATATGTTGTGCTTCTCCAGCAAATTATCTATAATCATAGCTCATAGATATACATATCCATATTTAGAATTTACTTTCATATGCTTGTCAATCAGCTGAACAGTGGGCCTCCTGCCTTGACATGTGAATCAGTATCATAGTCTACAGTCAAATTACCATTATTGGGAATGAGTTACTTCACTGTGGGATCACAACTATGACACAGTGTAGTAGCAATGGCATTTTGCAATTGCTTTGTGTTGATTTCTCACTTGCTGCTCATACCTGTGCACTCAGATGACTTAAGTCGCTTTGTAATCACAGGTTATCCAACCACTTTAAAATATTATCACAGTCACGAGAAATTATGTGCTATATAGTCAATGGATATTGATACAGCACAGCTGGATAGTTAATAGACCGGGCTTTTTCTAAGGGGGAGGTCTTTGGAATTTTAGTTTCTCACTGATTAATTCAAGAAACCACACATACTATTGAAGAATGACTAGTTATTAGACCAAAGCAGGTTGATCAGGGCTTTATCCTATCTGTTCTTGAAAATCTCCAAGGATGAAGCCTGTACAGCTTTTCTAGGCAAACTGCTTCATTGCTTAACTGTCCTCATGGTGAAAAAGATTTCCCTAAATCCCAGTCAAATGCTCCCCACTGAAAAAGTAATGCATGAATAAGCTCCAGATAAATTTTATAAATACTGAAAGGTTCCATTCACAGTTTATATTTAACAGAGGGCTAAGCATGAGACCTAAACTATCAGAGTGATTTTAAAAGCAAAAGAATAGCACTGTGTAACATCCACCAAATTAGCATTACAGTTTACTGAAGTACACAGAAATTTGTATTTTTATTCATTGCAATATCCCAGCAACGAAGGCTATGTATGAATATATAGCAAGACGCAGTAATGTTAACAAAATCAGTTTAAAAAAAATCAATATTCAGTGAACAGCAACAGAACTGAAAACAGGTCAGTGTATTCAAATCAGAACCTGATGTGTGTCATTATCGTATGGCCTTCTGTTCTTGTTTCCTACTGAGTTTAACACTGCACAGGACACAGCTCTACCCCATTATACATTACAGACACTGCTTGGTCCCTCCCATAATTATTAAATCACTTATTTGCTTTTGTTCTTTAGATTTATATTGTGCAGACTGAACTGTGCAAAATTGACAGCCTTGCAGTGAACCAGTAATAAGCACTGCTTTGTTCCATTGTCCAAACACAAAAAAAGACACTTCTCTGAAGAACTGCATTTGCATTTAAATACTTCTTCTTTACAAAAAGCACCTTCTAGAAGTATTAATTAGGGTACGACATTAAAATACTGTCAAGAATGTGCTTAGTTTAATAATATCATAAAAACTCATTTAATGCAAAACCAGAACAGTGCAGAATTATGACTATTTTATGTTACTGAACACCATTCACACACAAAAAACAGGCTTACATCCCTTTAAAGTTTCTGTCGCACAAGAATATCACAGAAACCTTCTATGGAGAATTAAGTAGTTATGCATTGCTTTTATAAATGGCAGATGCCACACAGGTTACCAGTTTGGTATCAATTCACCTGACTGCCAGGTGTTAAATCAAGCAAGGCTGCTAAGGTGAAAATCAATAGCAAAGACCATAATGGAAGAAATAAGATATTTAGACTGCTTAAAAGTAGTAAAAATAACATTGGCTTGAGCCATTTACCAGGTGGAATCTAGTGGTCTGGCACCACCCAGTCTGCTGGCTAGGTTTACTCTTTTCTGGCTGATAGCCTATAGTGGAAGGAAATCCCCAACCTGAAAACTCTGGCCAAGGAAAGTAAGAAAAGCTGAATAATTATCAGGACCTTAAATCTTAAAACCAAACAGATGGATAGCTAGGGTGGTACCAAATGTGTAAGACAGAGGTAAAAAGAAACCTGTTTTGCACACCAAGTAGCTCGACTTGAAGTCATTAGCTTCCAGAGTTAACCATTCAGGTACTTCAAAATGCAGACTTTCTCTGTAAAATACAATGCTGGGCTTTCTTTATGTTTCAGATTTTCCTCCCAGCTCTACTGTTACATTCTCTGTCAGAATTCCCAGCCTCCTTTAATGTGAGAAGGCTGACCCATCCTTCTCTCTCTCAAAGCAAACAGAGCTTGTTCTTCTTCCAAACCTGAAGACAACTCTGTCATGTTATTGACGTGTCCACACAATACTGTTTAGGAACCTACTGCCAAAAACTTCATGATAAAGATTTTTTTTCTCTTCCAATGTGAAGTACAGGTTCAAAATTTTAACAGTCATTTCCATATGTTCTTACACTTCCATGCTCCCCTGTCGTGGGGCTAAAAAACGAAAGTAAAACGAATCGAGCCATGGTGCGGCGACTTCGCCTTGTGCTGGCGGCCCCGGCGACTGCTTTCCGCTCCGGGGCCGCCCGGCCCCATGCCCGCATGGTTTTTTCGGTTGCCCTTCCCCCCTGCCCCCGGCGGCGCGGACGGCGGGCGCTAATGCTGGGAGGTGCGGCTCCAGTCCGATGCAGAGTCTCAGTGCTGTGCGGCCCCAGCTTTGCCGGGCACCGCGGCGCGGGCTTACCAGTGCAGGCGGTGCTCGCGCCATCCAGAATCGCTGCGGGAGGCGTGATCCCGGACCCGGGCTGGGGTCGGCCATGGCCCCGCTCCGAGCCGAGGCGGGGCCGGAGCGCAGAGCAGCGGCTGCAGCAGCAAAAGCGGCGGCTTTGCCCAGCGCCGGCAGTAGCTGGGGCTGCGAGCGGCGCAGGCAGCAGCACTGGAACGTGATGATTCTGGCTGGATGCTGCCATGTTGTTGAGCATGCGAACCGACCACACGGCCATTGTGGGCTGGCAGCGGGGCGGCGCCAACAGCAGCGGCAGCCCAGCAGCAGCGCCGGGGCTGCGGCGGCCGCAAAGCGGCCGCAATGGTTCGGCCTGCTGCGCTGGCGCTGCCGCCTGGCNAGTTTTTTTTATAATTTTCTTGAGTTGTTCCCTCAGTCAAAACTGGGCAGAGGCTCACGGCTAAGGGGATCTTCAGACCACGTGCTCCCTTCTACCTACCCCGGAGTCTCTCAGCCGGGCCCAGAGGGAGAGAGAGACAAGCACTATCTCCAGAGCGTCCTCAGCTCAAACGCGGGCCCTGGAAAAATTTAATTTGTTTGTCTGTTTTGCACTTTATTTGTCGGGTTTTTGTGTTTGCACAAAATAAACTGATATTTTTGTGTTTTCTTCATTTTGAGGTGTGTTTGTGATTTCTCTCAGAGTCTCTGCTCCAAAATCGCTGTATTTGTGGTAAAACCACCACATCCCCCCACTTTATACTTCCTAGTATCATCCAATACCTGTTCCATTTTCTTAAAGAAGAAACATTATATTCCAGTTCTTTATTTTTTATGCAACTGCAGTAAAACTTCTTTACAGAAGCTTTTGCTATAAAATAGGTGAATTCCATTAATCTAAGAAGGATGCAGCAGATCTCCTTACCCAAACAGTGGATAACAAAGTATTACATTAACATGAAATTCAAAAGACAAAATTAGGCAAAATTAGAGTGCTGCCGCCTATTCAAAAGACAGGGCTGTGAATGGCTTTAGAAGGGTGTGACCTGTGGGAATATGATGAACAAGTGAAAGAAATACTCAAAAATTCTACAGGAATACCTGTTATTCCAAAGATGCTCAGTGCAAAGTCTTTTCAGCAGTCTAATTCACTAATCCATTTCAAAAATAGTTTCTTCATATGAAATCAGCATTATGGATTCCACATTTTGGAACAACACCACCATATCTGCTTCTCTTATCTCACCAGGGAAAGCACTGCACACTCAGTCAAAGGGACATGGGATCATGTATGAACCGGCAGTACCAATCTGTATTATTTCTAACACAAAAGACAGACATTGTTCAGGCTCTAAAGTTCCATCATGATGCTGAACACATGGGATATTACACGCATAGAGTTTGAAAGTTTTCTTCTCAAAAAAGAAAAAAGTAGAAAAAAAAACCTTCCTCTCTCCCTTCAGACTGTTTATGATATATTGAATGAAATCTCTATTTCACACACAAGTACAAATAATTTACAGCATCTTTCATTCCATCATCTGAAGCCTATTATGAAGACCCCAAATGTCCTTTTAATGATTGACCAGATGGGGGTGCTCTATAGCTGAGGGGGAGAAAAGGCAGGGAGAAACCATCTCTCTTGATTAAACTTGAAAATGAGACACAACAGATAGCACGTAAAGGACTAAAAGCACTAAAGAATGAAGTCAGCACTCAAAGGACTAAAGTACTATAGCACTAACTTATTAATACAGTAGAAATTAAGAAAATGTTTACAGACCATTTCACTGCAATCAAATGTTCTGCAACCTTACAATAGCATGTGCTTATGAAGGAGACAATCTCAGTTTGGGGGGAAAAGAATTCAAATCCAGGAAAAAATTACTAAACATTAAATTGTTAGTCTCTGGGCAGTCTCATGCCAGTCTAGTATATTTATAATGTTAAAGTATTCCTAATGATACATTCCTGTTCTTTATGGATATGAAACAGAGAAAGTGCAAAATGGAGTACAGCTGATCTTTCCCGCTGAGCCGAGTAAATAATTACATTGTCGCTGTAATACCAGTGAAGCTAATGGAGCAGAAAAGAGGCCAATTCTTAGCTTCTGAAACTGGGTATATTATCTGACAATGAAGGTTAACCCCTCTGATATTCCTGTTACCTTTTGAAATACCCAGTGACTAATATGAGAAGGGCAAAGAAGGGGTTTGCGTAGTACAAAAAATAAATTACTTTCCTTGACTTACTATATAGTCTAGACTGTGGTTCACAATATGCTGCACATCTGCCACTAATTCCTGCACAGGACTCAGTATATCATTTCCTCTGCTATTCCTCTGCCTTTCAGAAGTAGGAAAGAAGTTGAGAAAATAATGACATAAAGATGATAAAATGCCTGTCCTCCTGGTTTGGTCTGAATCCTGTCTGGCAGTAGTTCTGTAGTTGTGCCAGACTACACTGACAGAATACTCAGTGCTCTGTCCATGTCTTGCCCCTTTCCCACCAAAGTATAGTCACGTCTTTTATTGAGCTTTCACGATGGGAGTGTTCAGTGTACTTCCTCAGCTCTCTGATGAACCATTTCACAGTTACCTCTTGTGAACTGCTACTTTTTCTCTGAAGTTGATCATGAATTTATACAAAATATGAACAGTTCAAATACTGGCGTGTATACTGCTTGTTACTTGAACATTATAATTATTTTCCTCTTGCAAAATTTTCCATTGCTGTGTGATGTACTTAATAGGTTCATTGCATCTTAGAAAGTAAAAATAAAATTACCATTGTGTCTGGTGCCCATGAAATTACTCAGACTGTGGCAGTTAAAATGAGAGATAAATTGATTAAAGATGGTTCATTGTTTTTCACGTTCTGCTATTTTCCTCCATCAAAATCCTGAGCATCACATCACGTTACATCACATCATATCACTTTCTGACATCTTATTTGAAGGCCCATCTGCAGCAATTTTTTCCATACTGTAACTGTTAGCACAAACACAGGAATTTATTGTATCCCCAAACAGCAATTCAAAGCACTTCTCTTAGGAACTGATGGTGCTAAACTTTGTTATGGAAACTTTGTCTGCATACTGTCAGACATTCATGCAGGAAAAAAAAATATAATCCAGAGTAAAATTCAATGTGATAATTTATCATTAATCCAGTTTTAGTCTGAATAACTCTGAGTAGCAGAAAGCCAAAGGATCAAGGAAAATCCTTCATCTACTTCAGAGACAGTAGAAGCTCTTGCTGAACATACTTTTGGGGAATTAACAAATAACAGGTTAAAGAAATAACAAATAACATTGGAAATAACAGGTGCAGAAACAGCCCAATAACAACAGCAGACACTCCAACAGCCTCTAGGATTATGCCTCAGTTCTCTCTCTCTGTGTTCTGTAACTGGCTGCTCTAAGCTTCTTTTCTCCTTTTCTGTCCCTTTCTCTGCAGTACGTTCATTTCATTGCCACTTCTCCTTTTACTTTTGCTTCCTCCCAGCAGCTACTCCGTTTGTTGATAAACTTCCTCACCCACATGAGATTGGTCACACCGTTTGGAGCTGTGAGCTGAGACAAACACTGCACACTTTTGTCTTTTCCCACTGCATTCCCCTCATTGGTCCTTAGGCACCACTCTGGCCAACTCCACAGCAGAGGGGATCCTGCCCACATGTTTTAGTGTAAGAACCATGGCAATTAACCTTCTCACTAGTGGTATGTAAATGGTGGTAGAAGGCTGCTGAGTGGTTAATTACATGGCTTGTGGATGCTGAGAGCTCTCAGACTCTAATTTAGACTGTTAGTCCAAACAGTATTGGCGAATATTTACCGTTTTGGCTAAGGTCTATCAGCACTCATTTACAATCGAACAAAAGTAATGCAGACTGCAGATACAAACAGAGCCATGGCCCATTTCCTTCCAAATGAAAACTGTAAATTATTTCCATTGGAAAGCATTTAAAAAGAGAAGTTCAGCTGATGGTGTTTTGTGTCAAATTACAGAAATGTACAGATCTATTTCTAAGCAGTTGTGGAGGTTTTTTTCTGTTATGGACTGTGTTCCTCTAGAACTAGGGTAATAGAACAGGATCTTTAAGCTCTTGTTTGAACATGACTGTCCATTATATTTTTGTCAAAAACTGCCATACAACCACTTATTAATCCACTGATGTCAGATGCTTTAAATCTGTGGAGAAATTATCAAGTTTATACTTGCAGAAGAAAACTTTTACATGCACCTAATAAAGGTTAATCATTCTTATAAAATTACTTCTTATAAGAGTTTCTTTTCCTTTGTGAAAACTGTGACCCACCCCCTAAGATTTACGGTATGTTTTTAAAGATGCTGTCTTCATATTACCTCTCTCATAGTTCAGGCAGTCAGAAGTGTCCTCAGACTTCATCTTATACTAAGTGACTGTATGAAGGTCTCAGGAAACAACTCTGGGGCATTTTACAAATGTGGGACTAGGCTTAGAGCAAAAAAGCTTTTTCCTTTAGCCTGAAGAAACACGGAAAATACCCACAAAGCTTCAAATATTTTTCCCATTGAGATCTATGTTTTGTGTTGGTGCTGATGCCTCTCAACTATTAACATATTAAAGTACCATTTTAATTTTTCATTTCTTATATTCAACTTCTAACTTTCAAGCACTACTCAGACTAAGCAAGAGTAAAAATCTCTCACATGAGGATTACCGGTAAGGTAATAAATAGACAAAACAGCCCAAAGGGCCAAAATAATCAATATCCTAAACTTATATTTAGCTTTCTTACATGTATTGTAATCCAAGGGTTATATATTCACATACTCAAAGCCTATACTCTTCCCACACACACACACCTTTTTTACCTAAATAGGTTTTTTAATATTCTTTTCTCTAATTGCTTCACGTCTTACACAGAATTATGTAGTTTCGATGGCTTATTAAAATACAAAGTTTAAGCTCAAAAAACATTCCCATGTACAGTACAGACACATCCAAAAGCCCTGAGGTCTTTACCCTGTTCTTCATGCTCTTAGTTCTCAACACATTTTTTCCAATACATTCTCTGATCTTCTGACACTTGCTCTGCCAGGTACAGCACATACTCGCCTTAACCTGTTGTGTTCTTTTTTGTGTAGAATGGTTTTGTCTGGTTTTTTCCTCTCAGTCCTGTGTTTCTCTCCTATGTGATTAGTACCTTTTACCCTACTGCACTACCTCTCAATGAGTCTACAGGTACATCTCTACTGCCACATCAGCTCACATATAATCTCATATTCCACAGTTGCCCACACTGCCTATTTGCTCCCTCTCATTAGGGCCTGGCAATGAAACAGAGACATACACAGGAGCAACCCTGAACTCTAGTTCTGTCCCTCCAGACTATGCATAAATTCAAGAATCACAGCATGGGAGATTTGAATCCATATGAGGCAACAGTTAACAAAGATCCTACAGACAGCATCTGAACTCTGTATCACACTTATGCTTTGGGAATAATCCAGATCAAACTGTCATACTTCAGTTAAACAGCTTGGGACTGCTGGACCTATTCTATTCTTCCTTTATTTAAAAGGGAAAGGAAATTTCTCCCACTATAGAATGTCATTGTGAGAATTCTGTACACATACTAAAGCTTTCGGTTTATAAGCTCCGATGTGCTTTTATTTAGTCCTACTGAAATACACCATTTAATAACTACACTAAGTTGTTGCAGAAGGAATCAATAAAGGAGAACTCAAAACAATGTCAACAGGCAAAGAAAAGTAAATAATAATAATTAAAAAATAAAAAATTGCACAGGCAAGTTTCAAGCACCCACAGAAGTTACTGTGCATGTAATCCATGGAAAGTGCATGAAAATTTCCAAAACCCTTTGTATTCCTGACTAAACTTAAACAATGCTAATGGCTTTAAAAGGTAGTATGGTATCGAATGAGTGGTCAGTTAATATCACTTTTTCCAGCAATGAAATAAAACAACTGGAGATATAATGACTGTCAGAAAACACAATCCTCTAGAATTGTACAGCATATTAGAACAGCAAATTTGAATTTTAAGAATTTTACAATGATTTAGGAATTCAAGTCATTTATTTAAAAGTGACTTTGACATGGACAAACCCATCTTTAACTAAAAGTCAGGAAGAATTTTTTTCAGGAAGAATTTCCATTGCAGTCTCAAAGAAATCCATGTGTGAATGCATCCTTGTCACTACAGCCTTCTAGTCTCAAATCAATTGCAACTCACTCTTCCATGCAGTTATACTGGGGTCTCACAGCCTCCAAGTATAATTGATCACTTGCCTTACGGTCACGACACAGCTGGGCCTAAGATATCACTTAGGTTCAGGCATTTGGCTATGTGTAGTCAAATCCTGAAAGAGCTCAAGCACCTGCAAGAACTAGTTCACTTAGCCTTGTTAGCCTTATAACTGCTCCTTCCGATCAAGTAAGTCATCATTTTTTATTTGATGTAAAATAATTGTTTGACCAGGATGAATTCTGCTCTTAAAAGGTAGTCTTAAGGAACATAATATTTTTCAGACTTTTAACTTAATAATACAGTGTCTCTTTTTCTACAGAGAAACCCTGAAGTGAGAATTTTTCATACCAGAGTTGTTGCAGCAAGCGTGAGGAAGTGCTAGAACTTTCATTAAGTTGTAACACTCACATCTCACAGGAGCTGAGAAGCAAGGGGGGGAAAAAGCTGAACACCAGTTCCACAAAGCAAAAAAATACAGAAAGAAGAGAAACAGTAACTTCTTAAATTGGGAATGAATCATATGCCATCAACAAAACTAACTTTAATAAACTTTATTGTTAGATGAATAAGGGAATCTTCAAAATCATTAGCAATACAATATCATCACCACAAACTACTTCTGTATATCTTGCTGGGTCAAGATTACAATTGTTAGGTCTATCCTTTAATCCCCATAGTAGATTGCCACCATTGTCAAACACTGAAAATCAGTATTATTCAAAATCTAAATGAATATTTAATACATGAATGGAAAATGGTGAATACCTTGCAGATACAAATTAGCATAAGATGAATATATATTAATAAACTGTGCCTACAATTTTATTCAAAAGCACATTAAAATGAGTTAAATGTCTACCATTTGTTTTAAAATTGCTGCTTACATAGAAAAGTATCAAATTGTAACAGCTCATTTCTTTAAAAAGCAAATAAACTATATAGCATGCTTTTATTCTGGGATTCAACTTACATTAACATAGGGAAAGTAGTTCCTGACTGGCCATGGGAACCATTTTACAAGCAGTTATCTTTTGAGATCAGAAAAACTGAGAAATAATTTGTTGAAATCAGTTGTTCTGGTGAAAATCACATCTACTGCTCTGCTCATTTCAGGAAAGGGCAAAAGTTTCTAAACAGCAACCTTACAGTTAAAGGGATGTTCACTTGAAATAGTGGTTGGAATTAATCTTCTAAAACTTCAGCATACATTCCATTTAAACCAGCTTTTTTTAGGATGCTTCTATAATAAGCAGAGAGACTCCCAGTAAACTAAACTGAAACAAATCTCCAAATAACAGATAGACAAAGAATTGATCACCTGCCACACACAGGCACAATTCTTGCCAGCCACTGACAGGTGACATCTGGAAACCCAACACGTACATATAGTTTTATTTTGTGTTGCAATTGTCTGGCGTAAGGTCAGGACTTTAAACTTTGTTTACCTTCAAATGAGTCCCCCATAAGTCACCTGTGTCATTGCCAAGCCATGAGAACAAGCTGGAAGGACAGCTGGAGAGAGTCAGCAGGTGGCAGCAGGTGATCACTAGGCAACACAGGAATTCCAGCCTATTGGAACGAAGGGTTCCGTGTCCGCTCCCACACCTGGGTCACAGCAGCAGCAGCAGAGGCTGCCATCGAGCTGCTGGGCCGAGGGCAGTGCTGGGCTTCAGCCCACAGCCCTGGACCTTGACTGCAGGTTGACCCAGACAACTGCCACCTCCTCTCTTGCAAGACAGAGAAGTCATGTTAACTGTTCTGCTGACCTGACTGTCTTGTCTCGTGGACTGTGTGGTCTCTTCCACAGGGAAGGGCAGATGTGTGACTAGAAGTGTTCTGGTATTCAAGCTCAATTAATCTCTCTCCTGTGCATTTGGTCCCAAGCCACAATACACATTTTCCCGCTAGTATTCTTATATGTGAAAAATAGATGACCATTAGTTACTTGTCTTAACAAACATTAGGTAATCATCACCTGTTAGAGAAAAGAGAAATAGCAGCTTTGAACAAACATCAGGACTTGCTAAGGTGATCCCAGGTATATTTCTATTTAGTGCCAAACTCGGGCTCTCGCACAGCCTACTCTTCCCCCCCTCACAGATGACCATCTCTTTCAGACCTCCTTAAGCACAGTCTGGATGACACTGACTGCAGCTGTTCAGAGTGCTGGCCCAAGAGAGGGGAGATGTGCTTCAGAAGGCAGGCTCAACACCAACAGATGCATTTTCTGCCAAACAAGTGATCTTTGCTCACAAACCATACTCCACTACTATGAACCCAAAATTCTAGACACAGATGGCTAATACTGTAATATTCTGGACAGTCTCCCTGTACAGGAGTACTTTGAAACACTTGTCTGATTATATTTTTGTGGTACTAATAACTTTTTAGAATCTAGAGATTATCTAGAAAGCTTTGGGTAAAAATATAGCAGCTATTTAGCCAAAGTCAAAGTACCACTTCAGTGAAAAATCCCAAAACAGACTGGCTGCTATAATTTATTGCAGAATCCCAAAGCCCCACCTCATATCTAGTGAGAACTGGATATCAGCCTGCCCAACCAGAAATTT
The DNA here is from genome assembly GCA_013400695.1 of Neodrepanis coruscans. Lineage (NCBI taxonomy): Eukaryota > Metazoa > Chordata > Aves > Passeriformes > Philepittidae > Neodrepanis > Neodrepanis coruscans. Next base: position 17,107 of record VYZS01038044.1, read on the forward strand.
AGCTGAAAAATGCTTTCTTAAATTAATATCTCGCACCTACACTCTAATTTTTTGCCCCCTTCCTGTTTTAACAGTCCAAATTTGGTCACCTTTTCTAGATCAAGAGTTCTGTTTCCTCCTCCCAGACATGTGTTTGCATTTGCTGTATCAAATTCTTTGCTTGGATTAACTATACTATATATTTCATAGAGATCATAGATTTTCTCAACATAAGACTTTTTGCATATCTATATTAAAAAAAAACCAACCTATAAACATTAACACACATATGATGTACTTAGAATCTCCCCTAAATATAAAGTATAAAAAAATAAAATTACATTAGCAAAATACTACTTTCTATCTCTGAACAAAAGCAACCAGTATTTATTCCTGGCTTTATTTTTTTATTATTCAGTAACTGCTTATCTATAGATGAATAACATTTGCATGTGGGCTTTCATCAGCACAAAAATCAACCATCTCAAAGCAACCTTAGTATACAAACTGCTCAACTCCCCAGTCAAAGGAAAACTTCTGGAATAATCTGACACCACCAGCTCTGCTGGTGGAAAAGCAAGGTGAGCTTTTATTAGGCATAAGATTAAAACAGTATTTAAAAAAGAGTGGAGATTAACACATAATATTTCACACACATAAAACTACAATTTACTGTTTATGCAATCATACTGTTCTGTTAATAATGTTCTATATTCTGCACATTTTTGGTTGTACTGCTAGTGTTCTGAAACTGCTATTTTTCATCCAGCTTGCTTTCTAAATATACTAGCATGAATCTGTTTTTCCCAGATGGATTTACTAAAGTAAATAAGAATGTAAATTATTTATGGACCTACTGTTTTTCTACTAACTTGCTCCATTTATCCCTTATAAAACTTTGAGACTGGAATACAAAATCTTGACAAATGCCTTTAAAAGCAGCTAACCTGAGTTGATACCGTTTTGGATATTGCATCTACATCTCTGTCCTGTTTCCAGTAGGGTTTTTTTTTAATTATTACCATGCTGGTTTGGTCACCTAGAAAAGCATACCTTTATATCCAAAGGTAAGATATCCAGTAAAAAAGGCAATATATGGAATTTCCTTTTTTTTAAAAAAAAAAAAAAGAAACATAGATCTAAAACCAGGATTATTTTGACAACACTCATCATCTTAATCAGCCATGTGACTAAGAAAGTAAATTGCTTAGAAACCAGCTCATCTCACTTGGAATGGCTTCAAACTGAAAAAGGGAAGATTTAGATTAGATATTAGGAAGAAATTTTTAACCGTGAGGGAGGTGAGGACTGGAACAGGCTGCCCAGAGAAGCTGTGGATACACCATCCCTGAAATATCCAAGGCCAGATTTGATGGGGCTTTGAGCAACACGGTCTAATGGAAGGTGTCCCTGTCCATGGCAGGGGGGTCAGAGCAAGATGATCTTTAAGATCCCTTTGAACACAAACCACTCTATCATTCTATGACATACTCAAGGAGTGAGATGCCTAACGTTCCTGCATAGGCAACTGCTGAAATTTAAAATTCTGCTCTCATGCACACAGATTCTTAGAGAGAAAATTACTGAAGCACTTGCCTTAATTTAAATTGTGAAACAAATCACTGATTTCATAGGAAACAAACTAAAGTTCAGACTCTTTTTTTAAGAGTAATTCAGAGAGCCTGCCACTTTCAAGAGTTGGAGAGATTCCTGGGTATGAAGCTGTTAATGGACAGTGGATGCTTCAGGGCCTTGTAAATACCTGACACTATTACCAGGGGTATAGACACTTTATAGATAATCTCCACAGCTGACAAGTCTTTCCTTCCTCTGTTTTTAACTGTACTGCACCTATCCATCTTATACCATAGCCAAGTCTAAAGCTGAGTATGACAATTCAAACATGCACCACAGCTGTCATCTCAAAGAAAAACAAACAGAATTATTCAACAGTACAGGCTATTTTTGTCTGTATGTTGCAGTGACTGACCCAGCTAAAAAAGCGGGTATCAATGACAAGATGCCGCTCATGGAATACTTACTACAGACATATTTACCCTACAATGCAGATATTAAAAAGGCATAAAACTCCATGTGATGACTGAACTGTGTGTGAGCAATCAGCCTACACTATTACAGAGAGCAAAAGGGGAACTGTAGACTTGCTAGAAAGAACTGGAAGGTCAGTAGTCATTAACTGACCTCTGCAAGCAATCATTAATAGCATTAGAACCTCAGATTAACGACAATTTAGCACTGATGACTAAAAGATTTCCTTAATAGANCAGGGCTGCCATGTGTGGAAGGATGCCCTCTGTGAGGGGCCAGCCATGGTGGGTGGCAAGGCTGTGGCTGTGACTTCAAGGAGGCTGCAGCAATGCAGCTCAGTCCAGCATAGCCATTGATGTGGCTTTTGGCACCACATCTGAGGAGACTGCTGCACAGCAATTATTTCACCTCAGGCATTTGCACTTGAAACAGCCAAAATTTCAGCTGGTGTTGTACTAAAAATACCTTGGTTCCGTGCAACTGTAGCCCCTCTCTGAGATTTGTTTACCCCAGAACAGCACTGATGACTAAAAGATTTCCTTAATAGAAGTAATTTGAGAGCAAGGTACCTAAAAGCACGTTTTCCTAGAATTTGGTACTACTTTATTCCAAGTGCAACTGTAGCCTGTTAACTTGTAGTCAACCTAGCTCCCAATTTCCAGTTATATGAACAAAATCTTAAGAACTCAAAAGATTGTCCCGCTCTTTCAGCATTATTACTAGGGCCAAAAAATCATTCTTCTCTATTTCTCTACATACAACTTCTACTTTAAACATAGACTGTCATGGCTACTGCTTTCTTGACTGAAAGTCTTCGTATTATATAAATAGTGGAAATATTATTCTTAGTTCAGCATTACACTGCAGTAAACTGAGCAAGGGGAAATGCAGCTGACAGCTCCTGACTTCACTTCTTACCACACTGCATTGCGATCTGATATATGGAATGAAGGAATGCAGTAATTCATAATCAACTCCATTGCTCAAGGTTAGGATGTTTGCTCCATTTTGTGGTGAGCAATGATAAAGTTATATGCGATCAATAATCAAAGAATACCAGCAAAGCATTCACTAATTGCCCAAGTAACATGGTGAACATCAGATTTTGTGTAACAGTCCATTGTTATATCTGATTACACACATAATTCCTACGACTAAGAAATTAATAGTTTATCCTCACACATTTAAATCAAAAATATTAACACCACACAGAATTCTGTCTCATCTTTTTGAACTGATTTTGGAAATTTGAGTGGCTTTGGCCAATTTGGGAGTCTCAGAATCTAATACCAGACATATATTTGACCTCATGTCAGTTTGGACTAAATCATGTGGTTTGAGTTTAAATATAAAAACTAGGTAGAAAATCATATTGTCACCTGCCATACCTGCCTTTTCCATCTCCTCCTCCAAACCTCTTTCAATTTTAGGCAGAGATAAATACACACAGAAAGACCTGAAATAACTCACTGGTTATAAAAGTACCTAGTTCACCACGTAAACACAGTTTAGATTTCACAGAACACAGCTGAACACACATACTTAGGAAACCACTAATACTTAGTACACAACATATCTTGGAGATGTAATATCATGGCAATCATCTGTCCTGGAGATCTGACATGACTAGGAACTTCTGGGAAGAAAAAATTGGAATAATCTACTCAGCATTAGCTGAACTGCTACCATCAAACCAAAAAACTGTTACAAAAATTAGACTTCACTCCAACACATTAAATGGAAAAATACAGTTTGTATTCATTGGACAAAGAAATACAAGTAATAGTGTGAAGATAAATATAAACCATGTCACTGTACGAGCAGCAGTTTACTTCCTCCCACTGATGAGAAGTGTGAGCCACACAGTAAAGGATAGAGTAGCCTAAAATGAGCACAACTGAGACAAGAAACTACCTCAGTGAA
>VYZS01038049.1:0-10188 GCA_013400695.1 Neodrepanis coruscans
TAAGAGAGAAAGCCTTACAAGTGTTTGCTTTTGTCCAACTGTATCAATTCATCAATTATATTTGGATGAAACTCATTCCCCTTTTTATATTTTAAATATAGAAAAAGCAAAATTAAGTCTTGCATCTGCAGTCACGCTGATTATGATTCATAACTCTGCTTGCATGAATAGAGAAGACTTACCTATTGCTTTTTCTAGCACTCTACATGGCATGGGATGTACCAAAGACCTGAAAGTACTGTGCTGTCTCTCATGCTGACATGACATTTTTAGAATCTGAGAAGACAGTTTACGCAACAAAAATACGCTTCCCACCACACAGAGCACACTAAAACTGTCCTCTTGCACCTCGACAGGCAAGAATTGTTTTCATCGACTGCTTAATTTTTTTATCAAAAAGATATTTCTTTGAAATATGAGGTATTTTTAAAGTCAGCTTTTGCTTTCTGATGTTTTAAAATTTTTGCCCACTGTAATTTACTGTTACTGATGGAGAGCATTTTTAAAAGCTGTCTTGCAGAGCTTATCTGCTCTGTGTAACAGAGAAGGCACCGTGAAATGAAACTGTATTTACTGGAAACAATTCAGCTTTGAATGCCTTGATTACTCTGATTATCTCATATAAAAGCTCCCTCTGCAGGTAATAATAAGAATGAGCAAAAATATGTGAAAAATGTGGGTAACAGCCAGCATAGGAAACCAAATTATCAGTCATCATTTTAAAGAAACTCCCCCAGACATCCTTCTCCAGTGGTATCCAACATAAGGAGTTAACACAGAAAACAATCTTTTTTCTCCCAGCTCTGTCTATTCTTGTCCCCTTGGAAAAGATAAACATTCAGCTTTAGAGTCTTTCCCACATCAAAACACAAATTTCTTTTTCAAAGTCAACTAAATGCTCTCAGTGAAGAGAGAAACACAAAAAAAAAGAGAGAGAGAATGAAAACAAAGGGAAAAAAAATTGCTCTGCTTGTCCAGAACTGAACAGAAATGAGAGACCACCCCAAACAAGAAAACAATTCATCCTATCTGATTCATCTCCCTAACCCAAAATCAGAAACAGCAGCATCCCTCGTTCTATTTACTGCTGCGAGATAAACCCCACTGCCACTCTTGGATACAATTACACAGGCACTCCAAAGTTTAAAATGCAATTGAACTGAAAAGCAAATTATCTTGAAAATTAAAAAAAAATAATGTCCCTACCAATTTATATCAAATCACGAAGTAACAATGCCGTTTTCATCCAATTGAAGGCAAATGGTTCTCTTCCAAAAGACAATATCCTGACCTCAAAACATCTTAAGTTTTTTTACCATAATAGCATGAGCTTTACAGACAAAAATCCCTTCAACACAAACGGGAAAGAGCTTCAGTGAACAAAGCTATAAATGTTAAGTATATCATAATTAAGCCTTCATCCTATCTAACCTCTAGCACCCACAAAAAAACTGGGAAGCCATCAGGCAACATTAATTTTTCTTCTAATATAGAAAGAATGAACATACGCCTGTGGTTTCTCTTGCAGAGCCAAGTCTTATTTTCTGCAAGCAGTGCTATTAAACTCCTGAAGAACACCCATAAAATAAAATGCATATACATAGGACATAAAGTCACACAGGCACTGTGTCACTTTAATATTCACTGGAAAAAAAATAAACTCAAAAATACAATCTTTCAAGACTTCAGAATCAGCTTTAAGAAAAAGCAACAAAAAACCCCAAACAAACAAACAAAAAACCAAACAAAAACCCTCAAACAAACAAAACCCCAAGCAGCTCATGATATTCCATTACAGCTACAGCCATTATACTGGGTAATGTAGGACAAATTTTGGGTGTTCACTTCAGGATGCACACAGGGCTTTTCTTTGCTGCTGGAATATCTTTAACAACCAGTTACTATCGGATTCTACTATACACTTCCTCAAATGAGGGAAAGAATGAGAAAGTAAAGAAAGCAGGAAAAAAAATATTACATTTTGGAGAGATGATGCTCTAGTCAAGCGTGGGTAAGACGACTGCCTGAAGGGCAAAAGGATTTCCTCTCACTTTCACATTATGTCAGCCTACACCTCCCCTTCCTCTTCAAAACAACTCCCAGCCTCAGCCCATTCTCCTGGCACAGCAGCTCAGACAGGAATACACCACTGCTGAGGCACCTTCCCTCCTTTAAGCACTTTATACTGATTTACACAAGAATCAGCCTCACCGATTGACAGTCTGCCTTTAAGAAATACCTACTACACGGAGGTAAATAAAAACTGCTGGAGACATTGCCCTTTGACACTTAAGCAACAAATTTACCAACAAAACAGTTATGAATTGCCTTCTGCAGAAAACTCATTTTGTTCAAAATGAAGATGCAATCTTTATTCATCCTCAGAAAGCAAGATTTTTCAAATTGGTCACTTCACACAGAAAAAGTCTAAAAAATAGTCCAATAGTCTAATGAAAAGATTCCTGGATCAGATGAAAAGAGCTCTGCCTACCATCAACACAGGCAACGGGAATTTCCCAGAGAACTGCAGAGACAACAGCACAACTTGTTCTCGGAAATATTTTCTAAAAATGTCACTTTATTTAGAAGCAATGCTGCCTACTGCGAGGAGATTGTTTCTGAACACTCTTCACCCCAGTGTAGACTGCCGTGCTGTAAAAAATTACAAATATGATACTGTAAGAGAACGTATAGAAAAGTGAAGTCAAGTCTCCTCCTGTTATATGATCACTCTCCACCACTGCAGCACTGATTTCACAGTAAGGCTCTCTAAGCCTCACTGATAGCCAGAGCCCATCAACAGCAAAGCAAGCACAACAGTCAGGAACAAGGTCGGTCATCCCCTCCTCAGATGCCAGAAACAACTTTTAACAGTAATCGGCATTATTACTCTGTCATCCAGATTCAGAGCAATAACCGGTGTGAGGTGTCAACCGACAGGAAAATACCAACACAGGGCACAAAGGAAAGCAGCAGCCTAACCCAAACAAGAGACTGGAGATTTTATCACATCCAGAGGCAACCGAATAAACAGAAATAGTCTAATTTTTAAAGTATAATTATCCAGTGATAAATTGTTTTGCTGTTACTTTGTTGATATTATCTATTTTTTCCATTGCTGCAGACACAAATCTAACCATCTGTGAAAAAGCTTCACCTCTCTAGCAGCGCTGCACACCGAGTGCTCGGCTGCTCCCACATTGTCCCCACCACAGAAAGCAGCAAAGAAGCCCAAGAAACAGGAAAATTCCCTTCTTTACCATAAAAGGTATGAACACTCCCACACATCTATGCATCAAGACATCCCTAATTTAAGTATTAGCATATTAAACACACTATTTGTACAGTATCAGAACTCGGGATCTTAAATAGCACTCTTCACTCCTATTATTTCATTCCAGCTTTTGTAGCTCATTGTGGCCAAGTAACACATCATTAACACAGTATAAAAACACTCATATACAACTGATCAGTGTCAAGTCAATCTGCGTTACATTTTGAAAACTGTTCCCCATTTTCCCTGTATTGCCGGTTTTGAAAGAGGAATTATCTTTCTTGGGTGATAAACACATCGTAAAACACTGTTAAAGATAAAAGACAATAATTTCAGTTATTTACTACACCAAAGCACAAAAAAGGCAGACCTAGACTCTACTGTACTTGTGTGAGAAAATGGCATTAATCTCCTATGACAAAAGCTGCATTATGTTAAAAATATTCCTAATATTGCATCTACATAAGAAACACGAGTAGCTTCTTATTAGCTCTAACTAGATTTTCGCTGAAGATAGCTACACTCACTACCGAAACACAGACATTGATACTTAAATCTTTTTGTATAAATGTTAGTGTTGATAATGTGCTCCTAAGAGATTAAGACTAGAAAAAAAAAAAAACTACACAACCAAGACAGGCCCTATTTTTCTCAGCCCATGATCACTTGTCAAGCCATGATTAATGCTGTGCTCTGTAGAGGGAGACATTACATCCAGGCTACAACAGACCTAAATTTTACCCTAAGGCAGAAGTCTGATTTAAACATCTCTATTCAAAGTGACATTTGTCCTCTCTTTTCAACCAGTTTCCTCTGAAATTCCAGTAAACTGACTTTGTGACCTACAAATGGTCCATTGATTCTAACTTGTCGTGTTGCCTGTCCTTGTAGCAAAGTTAGTTTTGGTGACTGAATGAAGCAAGATGTTATGCATTCAAGAAAAATACAGGAGCAGAGTCCATTAGGTGCTCTATTATATGCTCGGTTGGATAAGAGCGACTAGAATTTATGGCCATAAGGATTCCAGCTCACACAGAAGAGCTGAAGATGAATACTGAGGTCAACATTAAAAATCAAAAAACATTTTTATATTCAGAAGTGACAATGGCCTTCATATTCTAAGGTGATGAGCAAAGATATTTTTTTGTATTACAGACAAGAACATGGGCATCGTCAGAGCCACCCTGGAAAGTAATTACATTTTATCTCTTGCCTTTCACTCTGAAATGTCTGCTAAGGTATTTACATTTGTCTGTTACAAGAACAACAAGAGAAAAAACTAGTTGTTATCACTTATCTCAAGTAAATACTATTTCTCCAGTGAATGGTATTATTCCATCTATTCTATAAAGTTATTGTTAGATCCTCTGATTTATCTGTAGCTGCTATTGTAGGAATAAAAATAAGACATGCTTATACCTTATAAAGAAACAGAAAAACAGCAGACCTGGACAGGTAGAATAGTCAATATCCTTCTTACTGAACATGAAAAATGGCAATATTTGATAATATTAAGCAATTTAAAACAGTGCTGGCAAGTTCCTACTAGCCAAGATAATCTTATTTCTGGTGCTTTTCAAAGTAAATTGATTTTTTTTCCTCCTCTTAGCTCTTCTGATAATTGAACAAACAAGTGTGATGGGATTTTACTTAGCAGACAACACACAAAACATTCCCCAAACATGAAGTACCTTGCCCACAAAAAGGAATTTTTGTTGTAATTAGGCAAACTGTATTTAAGCTTGCTTTGTGCCGGGGTAAAAATCAACAGCATTTTGCTAGAGACTGCACTCTACCTGCAGGTGTTAAACACTCTGCTTGCTTCAGTCAGGCTGCAACGCTTCTTACTACTGTGCCTTTCTGAACAATTCAGGTAATGGCAAGCTAGTTGGCTGAATCATTACAGTATCTTATGAAAATAATAAAAAAAACCAAGGATGCATGACATACATATTACATATTCTTCTAAAACCCATAAAATACTCCATTTAATATAACAATCCATAATCTGGAGGTGCTACCATTCCACATTTGAAAACTTTCTTCTTCCTAAGGAATCAGTTTCTCGTTGACTATCAGTTTGCATCTAGAGAATGCTGTAAGACCGCAGCACACATGAAGCGAGTGTATTTCTTTTACATCATTAAATAACACAATCTTCCCAGTCTATGCTGTAGAAACACACCTTCCACAGTGCAGGCTGAAGAAAAACAAGAAAATTATCTACTGAAAAGGGCTTTAAGCCTATCATCCTTCACCTTGTAAATGAAGGATGTTAAAGAGAATCACTATTGTTAAATGAAAACCAGAAGCATTTTCTACACCAGGTACATATTCACATTAAATTGCAAGTTACCAATATTCCAAAGCCACCTGCTACTTTTATGTTAAAAACTGTTGGAAACAAAATGCAGGTATCTTTGAAAACAATGTAAATATTAAACACTATTGTTAAGAGTATTGAGCATGGCCTTAAAACAGCTTGTTTTTTTTCCAGCTTTCTTGACACCCAATTACAACCGTGATGGTGTAAATCTTTTACTTGTTTCAAACTGAGGGTTTTTAAAAAATAACAGACAGCTTTTAAGTTTAAAAGCTGCACATAAATACCTAAAAAGGTGAATTTCTTGCAATTTCAAATCATTTTGTACATCACAAACATCAATCCTAAGAAATGCTTCGATAGAATCTGCTTAACATGACATCTCCAAGTAATATGACTGACTATAAATTTCACTTAGTCTGTGCTCTGAAGTATATCACTTTATAACTGACTGCTTGTCTACGTATGCATGAATATGATTTCCATCATACACCAGACACAGTTTAACTTCTTCACTTGCAGTTGACCAGGTAAGAAGCACTAATTGCTACTTCCAGTTACTGTATAATTACTCATACATGGATATTCCTAAGCGGACATGCAGAGGAGACATAGAGCATTTTCAGATATAAAATATCTCCAACTGGTTACTGGCAAATTATTCATTATTATTATTATCATCAGGAATGGTGAAACTGTCATACTGTAAGTTAACAGTATTTTCTTACATGTATGTCAACATCTCACAGGGTCTTACAAATACAAAAGGGCTTACAAATACATAATCATTGAGCTCAAATTTCAGTAAAACTTATGAATGTGTTTCTGTGCTCTCTAAACACCAAACAATTCTTTCTACTGTATGGTATTATGATTTATAGGAATTTATGACAAACTATCAAGAAATGTATCTCAAATATAACTTTGATAACTATTTTGCCTAACTAAAGACTTTTCTCTCCAAAATCCTTGAGTGAAAATTATAATTTCTAAAAACCTGCCACTCAGAACATTAGCATTTTTTCTTCATCAAAATTATTCTCATTTAAAAAATACCTACTAATCAAAATATCATGCCTACATCACATAAATAAAACCAATCACATTACTACATACAATTAGCCATAAGGACTACAAACTCCTAATCTATACTACCTTGCTTATTTAAATTTTAGTAAGGTGCTTCCTTACTACAGACTAGAATCCATGAGTAACCCCCTTTCCTAACTTTACACATTAAAAGCAGTAAGAGATAAATAAAACATTGAGAAAGTTCTTATTTGATCACTTCTGAAGGTAACTAAGCAAACTTTGGGTTTTTTAAAGCTCTCCTCTTGCTCATTTTAAGAAGGGAAACACCCAGAAGCCTGGTGTTAATGTCTCTGCTGATTGTGAAAATTGCAGCAATAAAAACTCCAACTGCTTGTTTTAAATTAAGACTTGCAAGACTACATGTGAGATCTGTATCTTTACATTAGTTTTTATAACATTTGGAAGTTTGGTTGCCTGCTTTGATGTTGGTCTATTAATGAACAGGGGAGCCAAAAGGCAGAGAAAAAATGTTTACTGGAAATTCTCAAGTCAAAACCTGAAATAATTGGTTTGTTCTACCCCACATGATTCAACATCCTGATTCCCCCAACTACCAGCTCCCTGAGCCATCTGAATAACTACGCTTTTTTACTGTTGCCAACACATAGTAACCCACAGTGATTGAAAATGGCAGCTGAAGTGCTGCTGCAGCACATTAATTTTTCTCTAAGTGGTCCAATTTTGTCATCTGAATGTTGAAAATCTTCTTTCCAGTACTTTTTTTTTACCTTCAGAGATTTGTCGAATTTGGGACTGCAGTCATATAAACCGAAGTGCAACATTTTCAAGACAATTTTTAGATTATCCCTAATAGCTGAAAGGATAATGTGCTTTCTTTATAGCACTCTGCATTCAAAGCAGACGAGTTAACAGCAACTTAAGTGTGATAATGGCAATTACATCAACATGTTCCTTTTACACCACCAAAAGGTACTACTTTAGACAACTGAAGACATTAAGTAAATAAACTGCTCTAAATTACCTGAAAGTATTTATGTAATTTTAGGACCCCTAAAAACATCTATTTACAAAATACTCATATGGCCATGTCTATCTAGGAATAAAAGAGTAATAGAAATCCATATAAATTATTTAACTGCAGTGTTTTTCACCAAGACATACCATACATACTAAGATGCTTTATTAAGTGAAAAACTGAACCATGAGTGAAGATATTCTGAAGGTATATAATTTTCATGGCTTAAAAGAGACACTCCTCAAATGGTGAGCCAGAACGAAAAAAAATATAAAACAAACAAAAAACCAAAACATAACACCACACACCAAACAACAGACCAAATTATACGTATCAAGCACTTAAACCAACTTTTTAAAAACACAAAACATATGTTTTAGTATCTGTATCATTGAAGTAAAAGGTTTGGAAAGAAGCAATAAGCAAGAAAAGCATAGGAAGTTCTTTTCTGCCAGAGATATAAACCAGAATACAGTTCCCAAGAAACATCTGGTCTCTGGAAAAGGTCCCAACTTACTGATGTACAACTGGATTTTGCTTGGCTTTTGGGTTGCTGGATTATGAATATTGATTTGCAAAGATAATAAAAGGGTAGGCCGGGCCACATCCCCTTCCAGACTCAAGGAAATAGTAACAAAAGAATAAAAAACTACAAATATGTAGTCACGTAAAACTCGTAATGCGATAAATGTTCTACACAGCCACCAAAACAGCACTCCTGCCATAGGTGGTTTCGAATCATTTGTTATAGGGTAAAAGTAACCGCAAATTAGGTGATTTTAGTAAACACAGTATCACTGATTAAATACGATTACAAGAATTACTCATTTTCACTTCTGCTAGAATGAAAAGGAAATGGAAGCATATGGCCGGTGGTGATCAAAACTTCTTTTAAAACTCTCCATAAAAATATCTATTATCCCAGCCTACCCACCCATTAAGGAGGGAAGCATATTTGTTTCAAAGGCCTGGAATCGAGAGGTCTTTTATTACAAGATTTCATTTGTTTTCTGAAGTAATTAGAAGGTCCTCCCCATTCAGCCCTGCACGTAGTAACATGTAGGCCATACCCAAAGCAGGAGCGCGGTAGAAAGGGCTTTCTAAATCCCCCTCCCCGAGACATCAGAAACCATGCCACGGTGCCTGTCATAAAAGGTCACTTTTTTGCCTCGGAACAATCCATTAATCAATGGAGTGTAATTGTCCGAGCGCTCACAAGGGCTCTGCAGCAGAGGGACCTTGTTTTTCACTCGCATAATTGCAAAACAGCAAAAGTTCAGAAACATAACCCAAATCCACCTCCCCATTTTACCCCTTTACAATTCCCCCTGCCCTTTGGGCCTCTTCTTGGAAGCAAATGGAAGAGAAGCTGAAGTTTTCTCAATTGAGCCGGAGCTAAGAAACCTTTGATATGCTAATACCCTCCTTCAAACGGTAAGAATTCACACTTGCATTAATTCAAACAATTTCTGCAGAATGATGCGAAATGGCACTTCTTTTCGTGGCAAGCAACAAAAGGAGGGAGCCGGGGCGTCCGAGGAAGCCAAACAGCAGAACATTTGTTCCGCAGGACTCCTTTCCATGGCGCACGGGGGCATTTCTGGGCAAAAAAAACACACCTGAGCACCACCAGAGCTCTTTACTTTCTGACAAACCGCGCTCAAATCCCAGCAGGGCCGGCGCAGACTAACAACAAGATGTTATTTTTAGAGCCAGACACAGCAACGGTGCCTCATGACACACTGTTTTCTGTCTCCAGATGGCCCCAGATTTCTACATGTGAAAACAAATAGAAATATATATATTAAAAAAAAAAAGTTGTTCTTACCCCACCGCCGACCAAGGGTAATTTATTCCTCTTCCCACACCCACCCCCGACCTCGCACGGGCTGGGGGACAGGCGCCCGGCAGAGTTACACAAATAAACCCGCAACAGGTAATTATTTACCGAAAGGATGCAACTTTCCCCGCTGCGCGGGGCGCGCCGCGGAGCGCCGGGCCTGCCGGGCGGGCGGACCCCGGCCCGCAGCCCCCNCCGGGAGGCTCTTCTGGGGCTAAGTCAACATTTTCCTGCAGTTCCCCACACTCCGCTCCGCGCCAAACGCACGATGCAGCCAGGCTCCCGCACGCACGCACACACACAACAAATAAATTCAATTTAAAAAAAAAAAAAAAGCTGAAATGGAGGGAGAGGACGGGAGCAGCGCAGCGTGTGTGCCCAGCCTCGGGAGTCCTTTCTGTGCAGCGATCAGCAGGAGATGCCAGCAGCTGAGGTAGAGAGGAACAACTCGAATGTTACGATGAACCCCCTCCTCCGTGTCTCTGTCGCTCGTTGGATTCACATCTCCCGGGATGACATTCTGGCCTCTGGCGGACTGCCGGCCCTTCCTCAGATTTTCTCCTCTTCCTTCCAGTGCTTCTGCCCCGCCAGCGACTGGAGACCGGGCGCTGAGCGAGTAACGCGCACGGCAATGGGAAAAACGCAATACATACACACCAAAAAAAAAAAAAAAAATCCCCCTG
>VYZS01038069.1:5212-67197 GCA_013400695.1 Neodrepanis coruscans
CCTCTGTTCTCATGGAAACCACATTTAGAGTTCTGTGCTGAGAAGTTCTCTATCCTGGAGGATATGCAGGTTCAATGAGTCATTTGCAGTTGTTCTAAATAAATCTCTTCATTCTTTTTCTTTCTTTTTTCTTTTCAGGGTACTAATTATGATGATGGAAAAAAACCCCTTGAGTTTACAATGTCTTGTCCTAGCCTTGGAAGAAGGCTTTTTTCTGTCAAGTTAAGCATGGTAGCTGCCTGGCCATACAGGGCTTTTTACTTTTCTTTTTTTTAATTATTTTTTTTGCTTTTTCCTTATCTGTATATCCTCCATGCCCACAGAATATTCCTTAATTGATTTCAAAAGCACTCCACCTTGCATTTCCCTTTGTATAAGAGTGTGCAGGGCCTGGTTCCTGTGGACTCTGCATGCGCTCAGCTCACTGGGATTTCTTGTGCCATGACAATGTGAATAAAGATGGTCATAAAAAGAAGGCATTTTTTCAATACTCTTTTTTTGTTTGTTTTAGTGAAAGGCCCAACATTATTCCTGACAATAATAATGTAAAATAATCACTACACTAATGTTAGGCCTAGTCCCTTTCCAATGTGCAGCAGCTGCATATAGGAAATTGAGGTCATATACTCCCTAAATAACATTCTTAGCTTTTAATATTTTTTTCTCATTTTAGCTTGATTTTTTTTGAGACCTTTGCAAAGATTGTGCAAGTGCTACTTAGAGATCTATCAGGTCAACTTACTTTAGCTTTTTAATTATTAATATTGTAATAGATATTTCTGGCTACCCAGTCATTTAAGGTTCCTTTCTTTGGAGATAATAATTTTTTAAATATAATTAATATTAATGATGTCTTGTCAAAACCTGGAATGTAAAGTACACTCCTTGATTAGAAGTTTTCTATTAAATTCCAAATCTAATTTAAAAAAGATTATAATATATAATGAGGAAATTCTTACGCTTTCTGGAAAGGTTTCAAATAGAGTGGATGTAAGTATCAACCCTTAGGAATAAGCAGAAAAGTTCACTGTTAATATTTAATTTTGTTAATAGAGTGGAGGGCAGTTTTGTCCTTTGTGGAGCCTTGAGAGAGGTGAGAGCATGTCCTGAAGGGATGGGGGAGATTCTGCACTATTGGAACAGGCAAAGCTCAGGGAACATTTTATTGTGGTGCTGGTGTGTGGCAGATGAAGGGGCTGTACTTGTGAGCCTCAGGATTGGGGAAAACAGCTTTCCAGCAGAAGCATTTAAAGGAGAATGGAGTACTAGGAATAAATAACAAAGGGAGAAGGGGAAGAACAGGTTGGCTGCTTTTAGCAGGAGTGCTTGCTCAGGGCACATATGAAATGATCACCTTCCTTTGGCTCCAATACTTGAATTCCTTTTTTTTTTTTTTTTAACTATAATGTAAGATTTAAGGAAAACACTAGATAATTCCATCTGAGTTTCTTCTGGAGTCTGAATTGTGCTAGAAGGTTAAGGATTACTGTAAGCAGAAGCAGTTCTGTTTAAAACCAGAAAATATTCTTTAAGCTGTTTGTAATTGAGTTGAAGGTACTTTTGCTGCAGTTTTATGTGGTTACAAGCTCTGGATCTCATCTCAAAGTTGCCTGCAGAGTAAGCACAGAATGTTTGGCAGAAGCCCTGAAATAGGTAATTGAGGTAAAAGGTAATTCAGGTAAAAGATAACTTGCCTACTAAAAAGCAGCTCCTGAGCAGGAGTTGTAGGGAGCCTCTGGAATACTTTCAAATGACCCCCAGGAATGCAGAACTGGTTCTGTTTGTGGTTTTTTTTACCAGGGGAAGAAATAACAAATTTAAGAAGGTAAAGCTTTTCTCTGTGTTCTCTAAAACCAAAAAGAGATAGACAGTATAAAAGTTGACTGAAGAGGTTTGGAAGCTCAGTGTAGAGATGGTGGAATTTGGCTTTGCAAATAGACAGGAAAGAACAGGGGAATATGAAAGGTTCAAAAACCTGAGTGTGATGTGTTGGCCACACAAAAATTGTGTACAGGAAATAAGGAGTGGGCAATACTAAGTGATCAGAGATGATCAGACTAAATCAGGATGCTGTGTCAAGTGCTGTGGGTGGGTAGAAGCTGTTTTGGGGATTCAGGAAAGCAAAGGAGTAGAGGAGGTGATGTTTTAGGAGTCAATAGAGAGTATTTAGTGATGGCATAGGGTTATGATGTGAACAAATGAGGATGACTGAGCAAGAAGAGTGACACGAGTAGTGTTGAAATAGTCAACTCTGCATTTTTTATCCAGATTAAAAATAACTTCATGTACTTCACAGGAACTGTTTATTGTATTAATCCAACACAGAGTAAAGTTGGTGGGTCCTTAAAAGGATCAATCTGTCTTGGAGGTATTTTGCTATCTCCAAAAAATGAACCAAAACTTCACAAATCCTCAATTCATGAGGTAATTTGGTCAGTGGCCATCTCCAGACAAGAACCTTTGCTACAGTTCCATAAGAAAGAGTTTTAAAATACAGCCACTCCTAAGAATGGCATTCAATTGAAAATTCCTGACTCTGCTGCCCATTCATTGCACTGGAGTATTTTCACACCTTACAAATTCCCTTCTGATTAAAAATCATAAAATAAATGTAGTCAATTGACTTCTGCAGCTATTATTGTGCTGCCAGAAAGAATGTGATCCTTCCCTTAGTGTGTAAAATTATACCAAGTGCACAAGACTTGATTTTTGTAATGTGGTGGCAGTTGATAGAGTTGTGTTTAAATTGGTTCATGCAAGTGTGGCCGTTGTGTTGGAAGGCAAGGATTTGAGATGGTTGGAATTGGAAGCACTTCTGTGGGTTGCACAAGTATTTAAAGAGATTTCATTTACAACCCTGCAAATTGGGGAATTTTAGCACTGTTTCTGTTCTGGAAAGTGGAACACACTCAAGGAGTGAGTGTCACTTATTCTGAGCTGGTTTATCTCCCTCTTCTCCCCAGTGTCCACTCAACACTCCTGCAGGGTTTGCCTGGGAACATACTTGTGTGGAGGGATTCTTCCCTTGATAAAGTCTGTTCCTCAAGCTGACTTTATGAGGTGCAGGGCAAAACAATTCCCTATTTCTGGCCTGCAGTTCCTGAATGCTCCAGGGAAATCTGTTGATGCCTTTGGTTTATTTTTGCTGAATGACAGAAAAAAAATTACTTTCCAATAAAGGTGCTTTTCAGCTCCTTGGGCACATAGGTGAAATCTGTTTCTTGGATTTCAAGCTTTTTCACTTTTTTATAACTTAAATCACTTCATGAAACAAAGACCAAGTGAGCATAAATTGGTGTTTGAATCTTGTCTGGCAGCAATTGCAAATTATTTGGGATGGTTTGGCTGCTTTATTCATTGGTATTGTCTTTTCCTTATCTGCCTATAAAGAGTATGAAAGTAGCTTGAGAAAGGATTTGCAGTCCTGCTGGCTTGTTAGGTGTTACAACTTCTGTTGCTAAAGGGTCTTCTCAGCTTTCAGTCATGAGTTCTATGGTTTGTCCTCAAGCTGCCACATTTCACATAATTAAAAAAATCTTAACCACTTTTATATAAAGATGATTAAAAAGACTTTTCTCAACCAACAGTTCTCCCTTACTTTTTGCTAATAGTTATTAATCTCAAAGTGAGATCCTTCTCTTCTTAGTTTTGTCACCACCTTTCTAGTATTTTGTGAATCCCAGCTTTATAATCCAAGTGCATTGCACACTGCCTTGGCACTTGAGGTAAATGCCAGGCAGTATATACTTTTTATGTGTTTATACTATTGTTATTTATTTTTTATTTGATTATATCAAAGGTGGGAGTAGATAGTAATCTACAAACTGACAAATGCATTGCCTTGGGGTTGTGACAAAGCCTTGGATTTGATTTTCTTGCCTGTTCTCCAGCGTGTGAGGGCTCAGACAGCACAGTCCATGTGGAAGATGTTTGTGTTTACAGAAATACCTCCCCTGTGCAGCACTCAGTTGGCTTTGTCATCTGTGTGGGAGCACAACCACCCAAGTGAAGCAGCAATTTCTCTCCACTCCTTTTTCTTCAGCTTGAAGTGTTTGTACATCAGATTGAGATGTCCTGGGGCCTCACAGGTGTGCAGAGCACAAGGGCAGGACCAGCTCTGTGTGTTACTGCACTCACTCTTGGATGGCCAGTGGAGGGTTATTTCTGGGATGTTTTAAAAAGATTCTCACTTGATATGACAATGAGGCAGGACCTGTGCTGAAACTCTTGAGACACAGCACAAAGATGGGTTTTTAAAGATATATAAGGGTATGAGAGAGGGGTTTAAAGGCAGAATTTGTTGTATGAAAAAGGACAAGTGGTTTTGGCTGAGCACTGCACACAACCAGCAGGACTGTTTCAAAGCACAAGTGTGGTTCTTTGGGAGATTTTTGCACACACTTTAACATGTGAAAACTATTGTCTGCAGAGAGGGAAAGGCAGAGCTCATCCCACCCCATCCTGTTCCACCTTCTTTCAAATGTTTGTCAAATACAGGGTTTGGGATCCAGATTTTGTGTTACACAGAGAAGCAGTTGAATTTGCACCTTATTTGCAAGGTGATTAAAACTTTGAGATTTCTTGGCATTAGCTTTTGCTTGAATGATTCTAAGTAAAAATATCTCATAATTCGTAAAAAGTAATAAGAATCAAAATACTGGTTTGCTTTTAATGAAGAATTTTTGTATCTTTTTGTGTTTGCTCTCTTTACATGTACTTCAGTGGCTGCCAAATTAATTTTTCTTCACATTAATTATGTAACTAATGTATAAGGAGAAAGTTTTTGTGAACAGAATTCAATGCAAGTCATCTTTGTTCAGATGCATAAATCTATATTTTTCTGCTCCTGATTATTCCTCTTCCCTCTGAATTAGCAAATACACTAAGCATTATCATTTCATAAATCTGTTACTCAGAAGGCATTTGGGAATCCATTTATGTTCATCAAAATATTTTGTAATGCACTGAAAAGTTGGACCTCTCTGAACATTTGCCTTATTTAATACAAGAATGACTTTCATGACTTAAACTTTGTTTCACTCTTGTCCTTCCTGGCAAAATGATGGTTCTTGCTCTATAATTTCCTGTTAGCTTATAAATGGAAACTTGCTTTTTTTGTGGCCTTTCTCACAATCCTCTTTCGTCTTGTATGTGTGGAAAGATTCCATGTCAGTAATGCTCTGTCTTGTGCCCTGATAATATGCTGCCAACTTCAGCTCCCCCTTCATTTTTGTTCTTCTCCTACATAAAAATCAAACTTCATATTTGAAGTATTCCAATTCTATTCCCACCTATCTTCATGACCTGATTTTCTTCTCCTCCAGGTTGCTCCAACTGTATTATTTTTCAGTTCCACCTACTCTTTATTGCATGTGTAAGAGCTTCTCAATTAAAACTCATTAAAAACCCTTTTTTCTTCTTCCCATCAGTGCTCAAATCCCACCTGTTCATTTTTATCTGCTGCATTCATGCTTTTCTACTCAAAAGGAAACAAGCAGAGTACTGTAGAAAAGAAGCAATAAAGGCTAAGGTCATTTTCTGAAAGCAAGTTGTGCTAAAATTGTTAGGGAATTGTGAAGGACAAGTCCTTGTGACAAGGTGACCAGGGGCAGGCAGTGGGTGCTTATGCCTTGGTTTTAGTAAGGACTCCGACACTGTGTTCCATGGTGTCCTTACCCTTAAATCAATGAGACTGGACAAGTGGAAAATAATGTGGTTGGAAGGTTGGTTGGGCTGTTGGGGTGAAAGAAGCAATGATGCAAAGTCTGGCTGGCAGCCAGCGAGCACTGGTAGTGATGGGATGCAGTGTACCCTCAGCAGGTCCGGGGACAACAGCATATTGAGGGGAGTGGTCAGTGCTCCAGAGGATGGGGCTTCTATTCAGGGGGACCTGGACAGGTTGAAGAAAAGCACTGGCAGGACCTTGTGAAGTTCAACAAAGGCAAGTGCCAGGTCCTGTATCAGCAACAGAACAACCCTGTGGGACAAGAGGGGCTGGACACAAACCAGATAAAAAGTGACTCTTGCAGAAAAGCACCTGGAGATCCCAGCAGGCCAAAACTGGAAAAGAAGGCAGCAGTAAAGGCAGGAGGCTCAGCCTGGGCTGTTTGCAGGAGCGCAGGCAGCAGGCCCAGGGCAGGATCCATCCCTCTGCTCAGCACTTTGCAGAGCTGTGCCCAGTGTGGGGCTCCCTGGGACAGGACTGACAGGGGCACTCTGGGGCATGGCCAGTGCTGGGCTGGTAGATGGCAAGAGCGCACAGGGAACAGAGAGAGGTTAAGGGTTTGGTTCAGGCTGGGGAGGAAAATAGAGAACAATCTTACTGCTGTCTAGAGGTGCTACATCAAAGAGCTGGTGTGAAGATGGAGCCAGACTCCTCTCAGAGGTTCCCCATAAACAGGCAGAGGGGCAGCAGGCACCAGACACAAGGCAGAACCTGGGAAATTCTGATTAGATAAAAGAACATTTTTTGTGGGTGGATTGGTTGGTTTTTAAACCATCAGCATGTTCAAGATTCTACATCTCCTCGAAGGTGTCCAAGACGCCCTCGTGTTATGCTTTAACCCCAGGTGACAGCTCAGCCCTGCATGGCTGCTTGCTCATTCTTCCTTGGGGAGATGGAGGAGAGTCAGAAGGGTAAAAGTGAGAAAACTCGTGGGTTGAGATGAAAACAGTTCAGTAGGGAAAGCAAAAGCTGTGTGTGCAAGCAAAGCAAGGAATTCATTCACCACTTCCCATGGGCAGGCAGTGTTCAGCCATCTCCTGGGAAACGGCTCCATCATGTGTAACAGTGACTTGGGAAGACAAAAGCCATCATCCCAAGGTCCCTCTTCCTCCTTTTTCCCTCTGCTTTGCATGTTCAGCATGATGCCATATGGTCTGGAACATCCCTCGGGTCGACTGGGATCTGCTCTCCTGGTTTTGTCCTCATAAGTTCTTGTGCACCCTCAGCCCTCACTGGCAGGGCAGGATGACGAGCAGCAGAGGCCCTGACTCAGGAACAGCTAAAACATTCCAGTGTTACCAATTGTTACAGCTGCTTCCAGCTCAAGCCCAGACCAGCCCCTGAGAGGGAAGTTAACTCCACCCCAGCCACACCCAGGACACCTCCCACTCCGGTCTGGAGTGACCTGATCCTGTTACAGCTGGGAGCAGAAATGGGAGTAGCTGATGTCCAGAGGGCTCTTGCAGCCCAGGGTGTTTTCCATGCTGATGCCATACAGAGCCCGTGCGTGCCATGGGAGGGTGATCCTTCAGGCTTGCCTTAAGGAGGCTCTGAATTCAGGGAATTGGTTCAGGAGGAGTGACCTTCCTGTGAGTTTTGTGAGTCACTTTGCAATTCCAAGCAAACAAAAAACCTTCCAGGCTTACTGTTCCCTGTGAGCATTCTTAAAGGCAGTTTGTGTGTACACACATTTACAAGCCCCTTGAGACATCTTCCATCCTTCTCTTGCTCTGGTGAGGCCTAAGGTTTGTTGCCCATTTGATGGCTCTGAGAGGTCAGGGCAAATACAGGAGGAAGGGAGAAATGCCCAGGACAAGTAGAGGAAGAGATCTCTGGCATTCCCAGCAATATAAGGGTGGATTAAATCATGCTCTGGGCAATGCTGCTAACTTGCAGATGCAATGGAATGTGGGAAAGATTGTACCAAAGTACTCAGAAGAACATCTACAGCTAATTATCCCTCCCATGGCATCTTTTTTTTCCCTTTGTTTCTTACCTAAGTGCTTTCACACGTTAGAATATGTAAATAGAGTGGAAACAAAGCAGAGATTTTTAAAGCTGTTTCTTCTCTCCCCTTTGCCCTGTTCTATTTTGAAGTTTGACGTTCACGTCTTTTGAAAGGGAGCATATGGCATTTCTAATTAAGGCCTGTGATTTTCTGACATCTAACTGAATAATACATTCCAAACACTGCTAAGCCTTCCAGATGAAAGAATTTTCTGGCTGAAGCACTGGAGTGTGTGTGCTGTGTAATACTGATCTCCCTAAGAACTTTCGAGGAATCCTGCACCAAATATCGGTGAAAGGAAACTTGGGTCTTTAAATATGTTTCTTCTCCTGCAACACAATTGATTCCTTTGGTTGCTTTCGTAGTGATATCAAATTTCACTAAAATGATAAATTTAGATCTTAATTTTTCCATCTTTATGTCTAGTGAATGCATGAAAAGGGTAATGAATGCGTTTAAGGGTAACCTTAAAATCAAATTTTCTGTAGGTATGTGATGTAGGTGGGTGGTTAGTTTGTTTGGGTTATTTTTAATTCTGATGGGGAAGTAGTTAAATGGAAGTTTGTCCTGTGCCTTGGGGCCTGTAGAGCTGTACAAGCAGCTAAAGACTTTCACTAATGTAATGTTCACTTTAAAGCACAAAGGTTTCTGAAAGGCTTTTCTCTGAGGGCAGCTTTTTTGCTGTTAATTGTCCTTGAAATACAGTGTATGCTTTGTCCCAGCAGCTTGCTGTCAAATTCAAGCACTGATGATATTTTATTAATGACTTGTATTTGACAATTGCTAGGAACATAAATTAGAACCATGTAATTGAAATGAGAATGACAAGGCTGAAGAGTTAACAGGATAATTGGACAAGTACTGCAGATCCTTCTCTACTTGAACTACTCCTGTTGTCTACATGAAGTGGAGGTGAAGTGTTTAATGTGCCTCAGGAATTGAAGACATTAGATCAGTAACCAGGTGTGACTGAGCTGTGTTCAGGAGAGTATCTGAGGGATTTGGTGAGCAGATGTAGCTTTGGTTTTGCTTTTTTTATTTTATTTTACTTTCTTGAGACAGTTCAGCTCACAGGGAAGAGCAGCCTGGAGTCCTCTCACAATCTCAATTGTCTGTGGCTTCAGCAGCCTCTGGGGGTAACTGTGGCTGCCCCATCCCTGGAAGTGTCCAAGGCCAGGGTGGATGGGGCTTGAAGCCACCTGGGAGAGTGGAAGGTGTCCCTGCCCATGGCAGGAGGTGGAACAATGTCATATTTAAGATCATTCCCATCCAAACCAGGCTGTGATTATCTAGTGATGGTAATCTGCTGCTGCTCTGCCTCTTTTTGGTTATTTTTCCTACTAAAGACATGGAGAGTTGGAGCCCTGTCAGTGTTTGGTGGTGCTGAAGCTGCACTCAGGTAATTTTTAGCAGTATTTAGGTAAAACTGGGAAAAGTCCAAATGATTGCAAGACCCCTTTCACATGAGGAGCTGCCCTACAGGGTTGGACTGTCCAGACCCCTGTAGGGGCTGCACAGACCCACAGGACACTGGGAAATGGGATGGGTACTTGGATTGGATGGATATTTGAGCACACTGTCCCAGGCTCACATTATCCCTTCTGAGTTTAGTCATATAATGGCATATATCCCTCCCTAAGTGTTCTATTGTTAATAATCATGAGGTTTCATTTTAAGCATTCTTTTCTGCTCTATGCACTGTGACCTTTTATGTCACACTGTTGTTTTTCCTGTTCTTGCAGGAACTTATTTCAGTAAAAAAAATTATTTGGGGGCTCTGAGGAAGCATCCCTTGCTCAGGGCATCACAGGGGAGCTGAAGGGACAGGATGCAATCAAGTAGCATTATCAACTGTGCTCTCAGACTTCTCTTTATGGGAGGTCTGGGAGTGGGTGTCACTTTTAGATGACACTGCATTGTGAAATGTAGTGTCCATTCAGTGCAGAGTTGACAGCCTTGAATCTTTCCTTGCATACTGCTTTTTCAGGTCCCAGCTCTTTCTCCTGTAACAGTGCTGTGAATTATTCCCTAGTCCTGTTCCTTTAAACTTTATGATAACTTTATTAATACACTTGTTTTGTCAAGTCTGCTAAACATTTTTTATGGTTCCACTAATATTTTTGATGTCTTTTTGTGGTTTTAAAAATTGATACATGAGAAAAAAAAATTTGCCTGAGACCTATATGTATGTATCTTTAGTGTCTGTGCTTTTGGTAAACCTGTGCATGCCTTTCTCCTGGTTTTTTTGTTTTATTTTTGCAGAGAGTGATAATGAACTCTCCAGTGGCACCGGTGATGTGTCAAAGGATTGTCCTGAGAAGATTTTGTATTCCTGGGGAGAGTTACTGGGCAGATGGTAATGCTTCATTCCTTACCTATAGATTTTAAATATTAACCTTTTCTTTGTTTCACGAGACAGAGCAGGAGGTTTGAAATTCTTCAGCTTACACAGTTCAGAAACTATAAAATACAAAACACATTGAAGTGTGTTTTTTTAAGCCTCATTTAAAGTAGGTTGGTAAAAATAACTTGCAGTTAATTGACAAATCTCTACCCCAGCCTCTGCCAAAGTCTGGTTTTGTTCAGTGTTTGAGTGTGTCCCTGTGTGCTCACACAGGTGTGAGACTTGACAGGCAGAACTTCCTGATCACTGCTCCTTGAGGCTGGGGCTTCAACCCTCATGAAACTCAGTGCCAGGATAGGACAGACAGAGCCATTCCAGGGTGTCCCATCTAAGCCACGTGTGCCAGCCTGGTGTACGTTTAATTGGTTGAGAAGCAATCTCTCTATTTTGTTAATATTCTCTATGTAAGCACTTGAAAAGGAATTCTAGAAAGACACTGAATTATCTCTGCAGCTGTTTCTGTTGGTGAGTAAAAGGAGACTGTTTGTAAGCCCAGAGTGTGTTCTCCACAGTGTTATTTCTGTGGTTTAATTAAGTGCTTCAGTAGCAGCAGATACTGTGCCAAGAGAGGAAAAAGTCTGTTTGCTGCCTCTGAGAGACCTTGGATTATTAGCAAGTGCCAGAACCACTTATTTGGTTTTCCCTTTGTAAGTAAAAGTTCCTGCTGCCAGAGACAAAAATAATCAGAAGCCCTTAGTCTGGAATTGGCACTTTCCTTTTCCTAACTGCAAAAAACAAGCAGAAAAACACTCAAACGATTTTTTTTGGCATTTTCTCCCTTTACTTGGCCACTTTGTAGCAACGCAGCTTCTTGCTGCTGACTTCATCTGTAATGGGGATTTCATGCAAAGGTTTCTGGATGGGACAAAAGGAGTTAAAAATGGGGTGAGAAATGGGAGGTCCCAGCCAGCTGGAAGACCAGCAGCAGCAAACATTTTTTAGTAGTGTCTCAAGCACTGTTGCCTCTTGAGAGAAATACAAGTCTATAAACAAGTAGAATAGCCTTATGTTACATTTTAAGAACAAAACTTAGAGTAACAGATGAAAAATGGTTAACTATTCAAAAACTAAAAATAGAGTGAAATACAATTTTCTCCTGTGTTGAAAACTGCAGCATATGTTAGTGGAAGATCTGTGCACTTGCTAGAAAGTAAATAAACAGAAACTAACATTTGCACTTGAGGAACTGGTGTATTTGTCTCTTAGGTGAAAAATTTTCTTGCATTTTAATTGCTTCTTGTCATTTTATTAAAATGTCACCATAACCTATTGGACTCAGAAGAAACATTGCTCCAAGAGTCTCCTTCAAACATGTAGACAGGAGTAGGAATAAGATAATTTATAAAAAAAATAGAATAAACAGTCAGAAAGTAATGGTATATCTATTTCTTTTATTGTGTCTTTGAGTTTTGTGCAGGAGAGTTGCAGCACTTGGTTACAAAATTAAAACTGTTACATCTGTGAATGGCCCATTTTTCCCCACATGAGAAGGATAAGGCCAGAATAAGACAAGCTGTTATTTTATTTTCATTTCTGTTGTTCTGAGCAAGGATTGGGAATACTCAAGCTGTTTCCCAAGGAGCCATTCAGAACCCAGGAAGGCTCTGGAAGTTAGAGCTATCTGTGTGGCATGGACTTGTGCTGCTGAAGTATCTCTGCCCTAGGGCTGCCTAAATATGGGACAGAGCCAGGAAAGTCTTGTTGCTTAATTCTCAGTTGGGAATATGTTCAGGATGTTTCTCCAGCACGGAATGTGCATCTCTGTTAGTTGTTGCTCTAAGTAATTTGTATTGTTTCCTTGGTGTTGCTGAAAATTTCCCTGTGTTGTTTCTATGGGAATGTCCCTTTTTAGATGTTCATTTTATTTTATCAGCTTGCCCACTGCTCAGAAGAGCCCCTCTGTGTTTCTCACATAACGTATGACCAGATCCATGTAATAAACAAACCAATCCATGTCTTGAACTTTAAATTTCTGATGTATTTATTTATCCCTGAATGTACAATTCCTAATTCTGTAACTGCTTAGAGTGTCTCATCATAGAATCACAGAATGACAGAATGATTTGGGTTGGAAGGGACGTTAAAGACCATCTTGTTCTGCTCCTCTTCCGTGAGCAGGAACACCTTCCACTGTCCCAGGTGGCTCAAACTTGGCCTTGGACACTTCCAGGGATGGGGCAGCCACAGCTTCTCTGGGCACCCTCTGCCAGGGCCTCCCCACCCTCACAGGGAAGAATTCCTTCCCAGTATCCCATCTAACCCTCCCTCTGGCAGTTTAAAACCATTCCCCCTTGCCTTTCACTATCTGCCCCTCTAATATTCCTCTCCCTCCTTTTTATAAGCACCTTTATGGTTCTGAAAGGCCACAATTGGGTCTCCCCAGAGCCTTCTCTTCTCCAAGTGAGCACCCCCAGCTCTCCCAGCCTGTTTCCAGAGCAGAGGAGCTCCAGCCTCGGAGCATTTTTTGACCATTTCTGGACCCACTCAAATTCTTTAAGTCAAGTCTTTCGTCCTTTTAATGTGTCTGTGAATATTGATTTTTCTTTCCACCTTTTTCCCATTACAAGGCCAGTAGGTTCATGTGACTGGCTACAAAGTGGATTGAAAAAGAGACTACTGGGGTTCTAATTTGGTTGACTGATAAGGTTTAAAATCACTTGTATTGCACTGTGCATTTAAAAATACTGTGTTTAAAAGAATAAGGACATTTTATAATCACGCTCTTTGTAATTCTCAGGTCATTTGGACAAATGGGAATATCATCCTCAAAGCACAGAAAAAAGAAATTAGTTTAGAACACCTTTTAAATTTAAACAGCAGCGGTAAACTGTTCAGATCTTAATGACCTGTTTCATAGAATGAGTACTCTAAACATTTACTGAAAATCCAGGGTCAAATTGCCAGTTTATTTAATTAATCACAGCTTGCTGGCATTTGCCTAAACAGCCACTCTCACTGTTCTCCTACCAGGAGAGTTAGAAAACACAACAATGGTCAAATCACTGAGAGCAAAGCACTTCCTGCATAGAAGGGACATTGAATCAATCTGGGCACTTTTCCTGCTGCATTGCTCAGAAAATGGCCATCCTGAGGCCAAGGGAGCTTCAGTCTGGATCAGCAAACACTGGGGTCTCAAAAAGGGGTTTTAAACATCAGTGACTGACAGCTCTGCAACACTGTGCATGTGCAGTGATTTTTGTGTTCCTGCATTTCTTGGTGTGTGTACAACCAGGTAGTAAAGCAGCAACAGGCAGGTTTATTTGGAGTAGTAGGAATTTACCAAGGTTGGCCAAGTGCAAGTGTTACTGCTTTGTGGACTTGCAACATACTCTTGGCGTGAAGTGTGGAACTGGAACTTCAGTCTTCATGGTAGTGCTCTTAAATTGTCTTTTATTTGTTTTCCAGAATTTATTTCTCCATATGGCTATGGTTATTTTTGATTTCTTTTTCTTATACTAAGCTAACACCTATATGTTGAACAAATATTTAAATCGAATTGTCTGCACAGATGGCATAGTTTTCTCTCTCAATTCAAATTGGTCTTCTTTAGCCAGTTGAGTTCAGTTTCTGCAGTTGTTTATGGTTAATTTTCATGGATTTCTCTACACCTGGAGAATTTGGATATCACTACATTTTGCCACTTGTTCTCACTGTAAATCCTTGCAGAATTTCTGCTTTCCATCTGACAAATACTGATTCCCATAACCACTGAAAGGAAAGTTTGTGTTGCCAGTTGCTGACTCCGCTTTCCAGAATAACACTGAAAAGTTTAAAACCTTTTCATGTTTTTAATCTTTACTTTGCCTCCTGTAGTTGCAGTACAACAGGCCAATGGCTGTCTGTGTTTTCAGGCACAACAACCTTGGTGTGAGGCCCAATGGATTGTCCACCCTGGTGAAGAGTGGTGTTCCAGAAGCACTGAGGGCAGAGATTTGGCAGCTGCTGGCAGGATGCCACGACAACCAGGCCATGCTGGATCAGTACAGATCACTCATCACAAAGGTAAGGATTGGGGACTTGCTTTTTCCTTCTCAGGTGCTTTTTTCTCTTCTTTGGTTAAAATGAATTCTGCTGGGCAGCAGTTTTATTCAGTGGTGGAGCATCAGGAGAGTGTTTTAAGCAACTCGAATTGTGATGAGATGACTTTACCTCCTGCCATGGGTACCTGCTGAATGGCATTAACAATAGAAATTGCTGACCTATATCTGTAGTAATGCTTGACATTTAGCTTGCTATTCTCTTGCTGTGATGATAATAAAACATCAGTTTGTTGTTCAGGTGTTTGCTTGTGGCTATTTTACGAGCTCACACCAATCTCTTTGTTTTTTCAACAGTTTGTTCTCTGTGTGACTTAATTTTATGGGCTTTAATCTAAAAAAAAAAAAAAAACACAAACCCAAACAAAACCTGACAGAGTTAGATATTTCTTGTTTTGTGGCTTATTTTAAAAAAAGAACATTAGACTTATGTTTCCTCTTGGCTGTATGGGTGATTTGAGGGGAGAATCCTTGTGGGATTCAATTCCTGATCTTGTGTCCTCATGTTTCCAGTGCAGTCAGTAAACATCCTGAGAAGTCTGCAGGGCTGTTTGATGTGCTCAGACTGTGATGGCAAGAGGGAGAGCCCCTGTGTTGTGCAGTGTCAGGAGATGCCCTCAGCAGCTGTGGCTCTGAGAGGAGCTCCAGTCTCAAATGTGCTTGGAGGGGCAAAACAGGAAGGGGATCATTGCATGAGCTGCTCAGAGCGAGTGTTGGATTCCTTATGTAGGTTGTGAGTCATCTGTCCACACAAATTTGGGGATAGATGTTGTTAGTAAAACTTGCCTTCCATAAAGTTGTAGCTTTTTCCTACTTGGCCCCTTAATTTGACCCACCCACTGTGTTTGGGATGTTTAGGAGTGTCCCCAGAGTGAGAGTTGTCCTGATGGCTTCTTTTTCTTTTACCAACGAGGAAGGATGTTTTAATAGTGTAATTTTCTTCATTTTGACGTTGTAGCTGGGTTATATTTTCCTTAGAAACCATTCACAGGACATCTGTCAGCTGTATGTTGCATCAAAGCCACCTCCATTATTTTGCTCCTGCTTTCCAAAAGTGGGGAAGATGTTTGTTTCACGGCGGAGGAGGGAGTGGAAAACTTCTGAAGTGCAGGGTTTATCTTGATGCTGGGGCCTCATGGCTTAAAAATACATTATTACACTTGGCCTTTTCACTACAGAAATATTGCAGTGTCGTGTATTTTGGAGGATGATATTTTGTGCAGTATTTAATATGAAATACGATGCTGTTACAGATTGGAAATTTAAATCCTATTCTGAAGTGAAGCTTTTATGCAAGCAAGTTGTTTTGTGAAGTAAATCACTTTTCTTCTCAAATCACCAATTTTCATCTGTAGTCTAACTGTCAAAACTGCTGGTGATCCCAGGAAAGGATTCATGGAAAGAAATAAACAAAAATGCCAAAGCAAAGCTAGGGCCCATCTTTGGGAAGAGTTATTATGGGGTGCTCCAGAAAAAAAACAGTCAGCTGATTTTTTTTTTTAATGAATTACTGTCTGGTATTTGTGTCTGTGAGCAGACCTTCTCATTTTCATGTTTGTGTGTTGATCACGTGGATTGTCACAGCAGAAAGGAGTAGGATATATATTTTAGAGGGAAATATGGTCAAAACTGTGACTTTCCTGCAGTGTTGCTGGTGAACTCCTGATGAAACTGCTCACTGGTGAGAGCTGTGTTGTTGGCAGGCCCAAAATGTGATGCCCTGGGTGGCAGCTGACTCAGCATTAAATGTAGAGACCACAGCAGAGACAGATGTGCTGTTCTGCTCCAGCTGTTGGCAGCAGTGCTGTGTTAGATGGGCAGCTCCCCTCACCTCACCCCTCTGGCTGTGCATTTATCCTGTATGTATCCATACATCCACGGCTCTGGAATCTGCTGCAGTGTTTTTCAGCTAGAGGAGTGAGTGCTTTGTGCAGTGTGTTCTGTAGGAGGGGGTGATTTGGGGCTTGTTTTAAGAGTTTCAATTCAGCACAGAAAGCAAAACGTCTTATTTAGAAAAATCAATGCTGCATTTATTTTCTCCAAAGGGTCTCCATGTCCTCTGGTCCTGTGCACTGGAGGTCACTGCTCTGTCAGGAATGATCTAGTGGGCTGTTTCCCATATCAGAGCTTTCACACACATACCTGATAAATTTCCCATCTCCAGATGAGTTTGGAGTTGCAGGAGGGCAGGGAAAAAGAAATACTTGTGCTCTCCCAAATCCTTGTGTGCTGACAAGCACCACCTTGCAGTGTCTTGGGTCCCCAGCTTGGTAATTGCCATGAGCCACTCAGGAGCTGTGACTGGAGCACAATAGTAGGCCTTGCATACAATTTGAGGGAGTAGGAGTTGTGATTTGGCAGCTGCTTCTTTTCTGACATATATGTAAATGTGTTCTGTGTGACAATCAAAATGTGCCTGAGTTCCCTGGCTGGCGTGTGGGCCATGGGCTCCTCACCCTGCTGCACATGGCACAGGGCAGGAGGGGGAAATAAAATACACATCACTGGAGAGAAATGGGCATTATTTACTTGAAAATCAGAGGGAGAAAAATCTGCTTCTGATAACAAAAGGGTAATACTGGTAGGGTTCTAAAATGTATCACCTCTTCAAAGAAGGCTTTCAGTTTATAATTTGATTTCCATCAAGAAATGAGCTATGTGTGTAAATTCATCTAACAGCATATACAGACTAATTTTAAATGCTGCTGCTGTTCTGGTTTAAGAAAACAAAACTTGTTTTAAATTTATTCTTATTTTATCAAGTAACATCAGAAAAATAATCCTGCTGTCAGGTAAGGTAGGTGTTGGTATTATGTTGCACAAACACAATGGAAGTTTGCACAGGAATGTGAATGCCCATTTTTGAGCTGGATGGTGACATTGAGTCAAAGGCCTTCAAGAAAGCCCCAATGGCTGTCCTTCCAAATGACTTGTAAGAGAACCAAAAATAAGATTATTTGTTTGTTGTCATAATTTCCTTTGGCAATATGAGCATGTGCCCAGAACATTTAGAGATAATAACTAATTAAAGGGTCAGGCTTCAGAAGAGTTGGCCAAAAAATAGCTTTATCTGCTGACTGGGTAATGGTGTTTTGTGTCTGGGCCAATAATGTTTCAAGCCACTCTACAGAAGAGTGAAAATCCTAAGAATTCTTCCAAGCTCTGAAGCAAATAAGAGAGGCATTGATTTGGGGAATAAATATTGCCATACCATGAAAATAATTGATCTGAGTATTATTAGAATCTGCAAATGGCACCAATCAGGGGTATCAGAACTCCAGGGTATGATTCTCATCCAGTGGGGACTGTAGGAAAATCTGTTCAATTGCTGCAGAAGATAGAGCAATGGATTGGATTCTGGGCTGGATGAAATGAAATCAATGTAGAGCTAATGGATGTAGTTTATCTGTTCATGTTGGACATTATTGTTTCTGATTCCTACAAGACAAACACTCTGGTTATAAAGCAAAAATTAAAAAAAACCCACCCAGAAGTTAAGAATTCAGGTTTCTGGAATTGTCTCTTGTCCAAAATTAAAAGTGAGAGGTAGGGTAGCTGAAAATAGCAAATACTCTTGTTGAAGTTCCATGTGCTTAGGCACAATCTTCCATGCATTGAATTAACTCTTAATTATCTCTTTCTTGATGCCTCTATCTGCAAACTGAGCTCAAAGGTCTGAAGGAAAGGTCAACTTCCACGTGAACCTAATGCAGAAATGTATCCTCCTTTTAGACTTTGAAATTATCCAGACTGTTCAAATGAGAAAAGATATTTGCTTGGTTGTTTCATATTGAATATTTACTTGGCTTTTTAATTTTTAATACCAGTTTGCTTGCATAGTAAGTGGAAAGTGGGGGAGACTACAGATGAGCTGCAGTTTTTATACAAAGAAGATTAAATCCAGTTGGCTTTGAAACCTTTGGTGCCATGTTTGTGTGGTTGGTTTGTTTGTTTAATTTATTTTATTTGTGTGAAGCATTTGGGTTGAAACATTTTAGCTGTGGCTTGAGAGAATTCCTTACATAGGAAGGCTATTTTAGCTGCAGTAGAAGATGAATCAAGCTTGTTACTTGCAGCAACATTGAAGGATGGGAATTTTCACAAGGAGAGGAATGTTTTTTTTCCCAGTGGCATCATGCAGGGTTCCACTGCTCAGTGTTCTGAGACTAATTAATCAGTAAGGGTGTCTAATTAAAAAGATGACTGTTCACCAGCTGCCACAGCAGGTTGGTTAATGGACTGAAACATTAGAGTATTTTTGTAGCAAATATTTTGTGTTCAAAACGCTGCATCTGTTTGTCCTCCCTGAAAATGGGGGAGTTCAGGTTTCTATGTAGCAAGGAGTAGTTTTCTCCTTTGCAACTTTATCTGTTCTCTTTCCTGACTTTGGGAGGATGGATGGTGGAGGATGGCACACCTGTGTGGTCAGCAGTTATAAAATATCCCATCGCATCAGGAGCAATGAGCATTAGAATAAAAATGTGATTTTTTTTTTCCCAGTTGACTAAAAAGAGAGAGAACCAATACCCGTTACTGCTTTTCGGATGAGATGCTTGGATATTAAGCAAAATAATTCTGGAGGAGCTGATCACTTAAGGATGTACATCCAGCTTTCCCAGTTCCCTGTTTCCTTTTAATTCAGTTTCTAGGTTTTCTTTTCCCCACCTTTTCTGAAAGGGTAAATATAGGGTGTCTGTTCCTTAACTCTTCTCTTAAACTGAGATCATTCATTTCATAGCAAGTAGATTCTTGATGTTTTTATAATTTAATGTGCATTGCAGAGAAATAGCAGTTCATATGTTGGTTGGAGTGATAAGAAGCCTCATTTTTGGTGTAAGCTGAGCTGTTAGTGCTGAGTTATAGTCACCTACTTGCTTGAATTATTTAGTGGTGCTGCACTGTGGGGCAATCAAGTACATCTGAACTGAAAATACTTACTAGAAATCAGGGAAAAATTGTCTCTGAAGAGCAGAAGTTGACAGAATTTTAATTCTTTAAATAGCTTAATTTAAATTCAGACTTCAGATAAAAGGTTTAGTTTATGATGAATGTACCAGGGTACCTAGTTTCATAGTAAATGTTAATATTACTCTTACAAACTCAGGAGGAAAATGTCCCTAAGGTGAATTTAATTTGCCAAGTTTTGATTCATTTAGAGCTCATCTGGAGGAAATCTTTCAATTTTGTGTGCACAAAAGGGAAAATCTCGTCCTCACTCTTCTTCTTCAAAGGAATCCTTCAATATAATGACAGCACTCTTAAGGAAATAAAAGAGGATCATCCATTAGTAATCTTTATTTTTGTTACCAAACATAAACACTAAAATTACTGTATTTGAGGTGGAAAATAATGCCAATAATATTTTTTCAGGGGCTGCATAAAATTATAACAAGTTCTGCCACGTTAAGATTTACTCTAGAATTTCTTTTCCATACATAACCACTTAATGATAACACTAAAATGGCTCTCACAGCACAAGTCCTGGCTCTGGAAGTCACATGAAATGACACATTCCTTCTGAAGGATAGAGTGCAAAGGAGATTTGTGTGTGGCCTCTTGGAGTCTGTGTCCTCTTCTGTCTGGGAGAATTTATGATCCATAATGTGCAGAGCTGCCCCTTGTTTCAAACAGTGATGAAACCTTGGGGAGTATCAGGATTATGGCTCGAATAAGTTTAAATGGTGGGTACTGGAAGAATTGATATTAAAACAGTCTCATAGACTCGGTGGTGATGAATATTGATGCAGATAACAAGTGTTTGTTAAGTGGGATGGAGTGGGGATGTGTCAGTGCCTCGCTGTTCCCTCAGAGGGTGGTAAGAGCTCCTGGTTCTTGGCACCTCCGAGCTCCTTTGAAGATCCACGACATCCCCTCCTAGATAAGGCATGGACAGGTGTCCCAGTTTAATTTGCAGGCTGGTTTGTTAACAGTGTTCAGTTTCCTGAAGCAATACCAATGTGATGCTGGAAAAGCAGCTGTGGTAAGAGAGTGTTTTAAACAATGGTGTTCTACATCTAAGTGAAAACGGGATCACTTGGGAAGTTCTCTGCAGGGTGTGTTGTCTTTATGGAATCCTGGCTGTGTGATCTCTCCTTGGCAGTACAGGGTTCTGCTTACCTGGAGCAAATGGTTTTGTCTGTGTCCACTGCCAGAGCTGCGATTCCCAAGGGATAATTGCATTTTAAACATTCACCTTGCTCTTGGTGTTCCTCTTCCGTCTCAAATCCACTTCCTCTTAACTGGCCTCGGCTCTCAAACTAAGGTTGCATAAGTAGAGGCTGCAGCTAGAGTTTTAGAAATCTTAAATACATTTATTGAACAGAGCAAACCACCTTTTCCTGGCTATTAGTGCAGATTTCAGTATTTCAGTGTTTGATGCTGTAAGAATTCAACAGACAGCTCCACATGCTTAGAGACAAATGTAAAGAATCCAAAAGGATACTTTCAGTCTGGCTTCTTTTGTTTCTCCAGAGAATTACAGTTGGTATTTAAAGTCTCTCCTCAAAATGCCTCTGTGATCATGGTGGTCAACATTTTGTTAAAGCATGTTTTACCACAGCAGTGGGCAGCAGTTCAGAACAATTGAAGTAGTAACAAAACCCAGCAAGGCTTGAGCTGCATGTGAAGAAAAATCCAGTCATACATAAATGATGAATACATCACTTAAATCCAGGCTGGAATTTGACGTAGGAGGTGAATTCTGATACCCTTTGCTACCTTATGTGCAGATCTCAAAAATGCTGTCTTTATATTTAATCTGTTTTTAGTGCTGATAAAGGATGTTTTTAAATTCAGCTTTTTTTCCTAAGAGATGGCAAATAATGTTAGGTTTGGTATTTCTTCTAGAATAAATAATTTCTCAGCTCATATAACATGATCTCTTTATGATAAACCCCCAAATAACAGGGTTATTCATTTGTTCTTTAGGATATTCTTTTAAAATATGAGCTGGTATTAAAATAGATTGTACAGTAATCACTTTGGAAGAGATGGGAGACCTATAGTTCTTCTTTACAGCCTGTATCCATTAAGGAATTTTTTCCCTTTACAGTGATGGGTATGTTCATACAAATTAAGAGTCATTTCTCCTATCAAAAAGGAAATTTGCAGCTGCTGAGGCAAACTAACCAAAAGGAGATGGATTGCAGTCTCCTGCTGCAGAGTCTCTTTCTAATAATCTCTTATGTAGGTTTTTGTGGACGTACACAAATATTTTGGCAGCTAAGATTTTTTACGTGTTGAGAGTTTTCATCACTTGTTTTTTAAGCTGACAACTGAACATTGATGATATGGAGCTTCACTTATTTTAATCATATCCTGCATATGACAAAGCCATCTTCATATGGCTGGTTTGTCTCTAAAGCAATCCAGTTTCAAAATACAGCCTCTTTTTTTCTTGTTTGGGTAGTTCAATGCACAGCCTGAATCGAAAACCCAACTGTTGTTAACGGGGATTGTGGTTCCAGACCGTGGGCTTGCCAAAAGAGGTTTGTTTTACTGCATGTTCCATCTCTTTTGTGTGCTCTTATCTAGCAATAGCAGGGCTAATCACAGTAATTTGTGGGGTTTTATTTAGAAAACTTCCTCCCCCCATCTCCATTTTGGGGAGGTTCCCTGTGCAGGTGAGGTGGGAGCACAGCAGGACGGGTGGGTGAGGCCACTTCTGAGGCAGCCTGGGGAGGGTTAATGTGACATTCCAGTCTAATTCTGCTTCTTGGGACTGGTGTAGCAAGGGAATTGGAGGTACCTTTTGGAACCATGCCACCTTTCTTTCAAGGATTTGTAAATGTAATTTCAGAAAGCTCTTCTGCTCTTTGTTGTCACCATCCAGGATTTCTTTTGCTTTTCTGTGAAGACTCTCAAATTCTTCTCTAATGGAAAAGTTACAATATATTAACGATAAAATATGCCTGCAAATGTTAGAAGGATTTTCTTTGGGGATGCTTCTGTCTGTCTGTATATCCAGTGCAGAATGGCTACCCTGATATCACAGGAATGCTGATGCTGGAGCCAGCAGTGGATTTACCCAGCTGGCAGTTAAGGAGTGATACAGGGATCGCTGCTTGTTTTCTTTGAACTCAGCTTATATTTCAGGCAGCCATGCACTTGATTAGGTTTTGGATATTATACAACAAGGAAACTAATTTTATAGAAAGCTCAGAGCAGCAGTAGCTGGTTGTCTCTTCAGAACTGTCTGCAGTGTCTGGTTGAGTCAGCACCAAACCTTGAAAACATTTAGCCTGGCTCCTTTAGCCCAGGCATAGACAGAATTCCTCTCAAACTTTAGTTTAAAATGTTGATATTCGCACGTCCAGGATTTATCCTGACTGATGAAAACCTGTGTATGGTGAGTGTTATACATGTGGTTTCCTTTGCAGAAGCTGTTGATTTGGTCACAGATTCATTAGGTGACATATTTACCTACATTATTGGCTTTTCTAGGAGTACCTGTGGCTTCACATGGTGCTAAGAGTTAACTGTGTGTCCAGCCTTAAAGATTAATACTGAAGCAAAACTAGAGAAACACACTTGAATTTGTCAGTGTTACCCTTGCTGCACATCCTTGTGTGTTGTTTGAATCTCCTGACTTCTGTGCTGCAACAAGGAATTGATGTGATCCTTTTCCCTTCAGTGCAAGTAAAGAGCCTGACTTTGAGCTGTGCTTTTGGCCAGAGAGCTGAAAGGTCTTGTGGACTGGGCTCAGACACTTTTCCTGTGGATCAGAAGAGAGATATGAGTAATGCTGGTAGGAACCTCGGTTTTCCCTGCAGTGAAGCCAATTACAAGGCACATGCTGTGTTAAAAACCTAACTGGGATTCCAGCACATGCTACTTACGTGGTTCCAGTGCAAATATTTCCAGTCTAAGTGACTGTTTCTAGTCATAACTATCTGAAGTATCTGTTAAATGCTCTGCTTACTATTAATTAAAGCTTGTCTCAGTATGGGCTTTGGAACACTTCACAGTGCACACAGTTCTGTTAATTTTTAATAGAAGTAGCAATTTTGACAATCTGAGAAATGCTGTGAGACAGAGAGTTCTCTGAGATTTCTGTGGAAGTGCTTGATTAGTTGTGAGATCTGTAATGATCATCAGGGATGTACCAGAAATTGAAATATGTTGTAATCTTGTAGTTAGTTTTCATTATAATTCTATACATCTAAAGGGGCAGAACTCTGCTGCTTCACACAGGTGAAGTTTGGTATTCCCTAACTTTCCAGTACTTTATTTAATATCATTAAGTAACTTTGAGTTACAGAATCCCAGAATGGTTTGGGTTGCAAGGGACCTTAAAGCCCATCTCATCCCACCCCCTGCCATGGGCAGGGACACCTCTCACTATCCCAGGTGGCTCCAACCTGGCCTTGGACACTCCCAGGGATGGGGGAGCCACAGCTTCTCTGGGCACCCTGTGCCAGGGCCTGCCCACCCTCACAGGGAAGAATCTCTTCCCAATATCCCATCATAGGACATAAATGGTGTCCTGTTGCTGTTGATTTTAATAACAAGCTCATCCAGTTTGTGGATCTGGGTAAGGTCTCCAGGATATCAAGTGGCATGAAGTGTGTGTTTCTTCCTACTGACCGTGAGAACTCAGAGTGACTAATTTTCTGCTCACCTTGAGCTGGTCCCTTGTTGTGGAGTTCTCTGGAATTGTACTGATTGTGATCTGTAAAGCAGAATCCAAAAAAGCCCCAACCTCTACTTGTCTCTGAAGCTCTTTCTGAAAATTGAGTCATAGAAGTTACATTTTAAGCCAGCAGAATGTTTGATTATTCTACTTTTGACTGCCTTTAAATTCTAGTTGCCATAACAACTTTATTTCTATATTTTTAGCACATCAGTTGCCATAACAATAAAATGTAGCTTTTTGAATTTAACCATTTTCCCCCTCTTTTTTTGCTTTGTTCTGTAAAGAACCTTCTTTGGGGGGAAAGAAAATGTAGCAGAGCTCA
Organism: Neodrepanis coruscans; assembly: GCA_013400695.1. Lineage (NCBI taxonomy): Eukaryota > Metazoa > Chordata > Aves > Passeriformes > Philepittidae > Neodrepanis > Neodrepanis coruscans. Next base: position 29,343 of record VYZS01038069.1, read on the forward strand.
TCCCCTGTGAGTACTTGGGTTAGAACATTAGCTGGAAAATAAGGTGTTTTTTTTAATCCAGCCTTATTCCATTTGTATGGCATTTTTTTGACTACTGAGTGTTTTCATAACTTAGACAGAAAAATTAATGCAAATCACTGTGTAAAGCCTTTCCTTTGTAGAAAATTGCTGTTGAGATTTTTTTTTTACATGTTGTAGTTAGTGTGTTAAAGAGCCTTAACTGTTAGAGGGTAATTTCCAATATGTTTTTCATTCTATGGAATGGCTGTAAATAAAGTGTATGGTCACTGAATTAGAGGCAGTGTTTAGTTCAGCATGTTGATATGCTGAGTTATGGGCAGTTTTATGTGCTATGTCTTTAAAATCTATGAATTAAGAGATTGACATTTAGCTAAAAGCCATAATCTTGAACAGAGGGGAAAGATTTATGTGTGAATTTAATATTGGTGAAAGAAGTTGGGCTTGAACTTCTGTAATCTTGACTTCTCCATTCCTCAGTAGTGCCCTTTCCAAAAGGGCTTGCAGATCTCAAATATGCTGTCCTTACATTTAACCTATTTTTAGTGCTGATAAAATACATGTTTAATTTCAGCTTTTTTCCTAAGAGATGGCAAATAATGTTAGGTTTGGTATTTCTTCTAGAATAAATAATTTCTCAGCTCACATAACATTTTACATGTGCCAATTTCTATCTATAAATATAAATGTCCTCATTATCTAATACAATCAAAGTAATTTAAGAGAGTTTGCTAGTTATTGGAAGTTGAATGTATTTAAATGTTATTAATCTTGAAACATAGTTATCAGATATGAGATGATTTTATAAATTTTAATTAGCCAGTTTTTAACTCTGGGGCAGGGGGGGATAAAAATCAGTAATTCTTGCTTTCAGTGGCCTTTTCCAAACATCTCTTATTGCTGAGTTCCATGCCTGTGGGTTAGCCAGGAGTCTACTTCCACTGTTATTTGCAAAATTTTCCCTCTACACCACTCCTAGGAGGAAGCTATGCCTTGCCTTTTGTCTTTTCTCATGCATGGCTATCAATGGATGTGCTGATGCAGATCCATGCTGGAGGAGAAGATAAGTGGTACCTCTTCAGCACTTCCAGCTGGGAGGGAGATTTGGTCAAAATGAAACTGAGCTTAAAATCCATAAAAAGAAATTGTGCCACCCTTCAGGTTATAAATAGTTTCCATGCCATATCCTTTCCATGTTCCTCTCTTCCGTTTCTTCACCAAGTGGTAAAATAGTAATCCTGAGTAACACTTGGTTTAAAGATAGTCTTTGGAAAGTCACTATTTATTTGGATTGTTGTCAGCCTTTTTTTTCTCAAGAAACCATGGATTTGGATGTTCTGGAGTCAGTCCCACCTGCTCCCCAGGACATCCTGCTCTCAAACAATGATGACTGTAGTTGTGGAGGGATTTTGCCCACACCGCCAGTCAGAGCTGTGACTTTATCTCCTGAAAGATCCCTCTTGTCTCCTTGAGGAAGCACTGTTTTTAAGAGTCTCTTAGAGGAAAAGTTCAGGGTGGAATATGTCAGTTCTAAAGGCAGATAAAAACCATGTTGTTGGTGTGACTGGGCACGTGTTTCCAGCCAGCCTGTGGGGGTTACACTGGATCCTCTGCAGTGTTCAGTGAGTGTTTAACCCAAGCCAACTCCACAGAAAGAGGATTTCAGTGTGTTCCTCACATGTGTCCAGGAGTTTGTCACATAATATCTGTTAGATCACAATACTTAGAATACTTAGACAATTAGACAGAAGGGGAACTTTATTCTTTAGTGCATCCAAACTTGTGATTCTAAAAGACAGACAGGAGTAGGTGGGTTTTATACTCATGTTTGTATCTCAGTCATTGCTTTTGCACAGGCCTTACAGTTGGCTTCCTAATTAAGGCTACAATAAATTATTCATCAGTTGAACTCATTAAAGCAGAATTGGTTGCCTTTTAAAAGGTCATGCTGTAGTGTAAGAGAACTCTTTGGCTCACAGAGTATGAAAAATCAAAGTAGGTGATCACAGTGTTTGGGATTCTTTTTAATAGCCTTAAAATTTCTTACTCTGGCTCTGCTGCAATGAAACTACTGCTAATACTGCCTGAGCTTGTGCTCCTGCCAAGGCAGCTGGAATCCTTTTCAACATATACTTTCTTGGTGCCCACTTGAGATGCACTTTTGGAATAGCAGCATCTATGGAATGTACTTCCTGCTTTGACACAGACAGAATATCAGTAAAAGCACAACTGTGTCCAAACATGCTGCTAAGAAGTTTGAATGAACACAGTACTAAAATCTTTAAGTATTATTTTCAAATATGGGAATGATTTCAATAGGAAAGGAAAGGGTAATACTGCCTGCACTGTGCAGGCTGTTCTGTCTGTTTCTTCGTTTACCATTCTCTTCATTTCTGTCTTTTGTCCTGTGATTTAACAGGTGAGTATTTAAATTGTCCGTTGGAAGATGGGAGCAGTGGTAGGCAGCAGGCCTATGTTCTTTTGCCAGTATACTTTTGTCTTTAAGCTGCTGTTTGTGGAAGAGCAGGTGGTTTAGTTTTAGTAGCACGTGCATGAAACTGCCTGAGGGCACATGTTGAATTTTTTGCTTTTCATATCATCCTAAGAAGCTTTTCTTGTGCTTCCAATGCATTTATCATATGTGGTCAGTCAGTAAACAGCATCCCTCTGTAGCTCAAGTGCTGTTTGTTTAAAGCAAATGCTGTTTAGTTCCTGAAAAATGCTAATCATCACCATTCATTAGACTGCACAGCATTTCCCCGAAGTGAATTCACTTCTTGATAGTTGATTGCACAGAGTTTTATTTCTATTGATTCGAGCACAGGACTTTGGTGGTATTTGTCACTCCAAACTGAGCTTGTAAAGTGGGTGCCATTTGTCATAGGGGCATCAATATCATCTTGAGGGAAGCTGCTCCTGAAGAAAAATGTTCTTTTTCTTTTGCTTTGCATTTACCTGTGGGTGGCATCCCTGCCGTGGCAGGGGGTGGAACAAGATGGTCTTTAAGGTCCCTTCCAACCCAAACCGTTCTGTCATTCTGTGAAATATAATCCATGAAATCACAGGCAGTAATGTTTAAAGGGAGATTATGGGCAATTTAGTCCAAAATCTTGCTTAATATTTATTAAATACCTGAATAATGTTAGGAGGTAATTTAAAAGCTTCAAGCCTTAGAAGTTTTCAATGTAATTGTTGCTTAACAGCATGAAAAGACTGCACAATAAACTTGCAAATGTGAATGAATGCCCATCTCTCTCTACTGATCCACATTAAAAAGTATTATTTGCCCATTTCTCTTGTTCTGCATCACAGCATCCCAATTACCTGACAATTTTGTGATACTGACTAATGATTGCATCATCACAAACTGTGTTGGACAAGGACTAAGCTGTGAGTCCAGTGGAGGAACAGGCTGAACCTGATCCTGCTGGAGCAGTAGTGAAAGGAGAAGGGGTCATTAGCTCCCTTGCACATCCCTTTGCCCTGTTCCCTTCCAGCCTCTTTCCTGAACTGCCCTTGCCCTCCACTCCAAGTTATACCAGCCCCTTCCTTCTCCCCACCTCACAGAACTTGCTCTGGTGCTGCCCTCAAATTCAGTTTGGCTCTAATGCAGAAGAGACTTGTGCAGGCTTTGGGGATACATTTTTCCTGTACCTGTGAGGAGAGGGCTCCTCAAGAGCATCTGCATTTCAGAAAGGCAGCTGTGCCACTGGTACCTCTTGATCTTTGTTGTAGCACAGGGGAACGTGGGCCATAGCACTGGAAAATGGTTTATGGTGTTCCTTGGGATCGCGGGGTGGGAGGGAGAAGGAAGGGAACTGATCTGTGATAGCAAAACTAGTAAATGAGACTATGAGGGGGAGAAATAACTTCATGGCTTGAAAATTTCTACAATATACTGTCATTTCCTTCAGAACTGAGATTTCTGGGTTTTCATTACTGGTCCAAGCGTGTTTAGTCTTGATGGGGATGAAAACAAACCACAGCAAGAAAATTCCTGAGCTGCTGGTGGGAGTCACAGGGAGAATTGTCAGATGTTGGAACAAGGGCTCGGGCAGGTTGAGAAAACTCCATCCTTGGAGGTGTTACAGCTCAACTGGATGTAGGACCTATGGCAATATGGCCTAAATTTGGCATTGGACCTGACTTTGAACTCAGTCCTGCCTTGAGCAGGGCATTGGACTAGATGATATCCAGAGATGCCTTGCAACATAAAGGGTTTAAGAAGGTTAAGATTGTTGTGAGATGAAATGAAGGGGTTTGTACATGTGTGTATATGTATCTCTTTCATCTCATCATATGCCTGTACTCAGGCTGAGGTCCCTGTGTAAGCCAGAGCTCTCTGGGCAGGTTTTAAATTGACAGTTGTAGTGGGTGGATTTGGGGAAGAGGCTTTATCTTTCAAATAACAAATAGAACTGATTCCTGCCTTAAATACAGCACCAACGTGACTCCATAGACTTCATGAGTCGGAAGTAGATAAACCCAACCATGTACACACCCCCTCCATTTTTAAGGCAACAACTGATTTCCTTCCTCCTCTCTTGTTTTAAGCTGTACTCCAACTGCAAGCTTTATAGGATAGAATTATTCTGGAGGCATTAGAAGCAAAACCAGGCTGTCCATAAGATACCTGGACAAGTAAATGCCCGAGGTAGTTAAGATTAAAAATAAAGCATACTGAGGAAACATTTCTGTTATATAAGTGTAGGAGAAAGTGGAAAAGAGAAGGTAATACTCAAAAAAAAAAAAAGAATTGGGCAGAAGAAAAGAGGCTGAGGAGCTGGTGTGTATATCAACACTGTCATTCAGGTCTGCATTTAAGTAAATAACTATTGTGTTCCTCATCCCACATCTGAGCTGCACCTCCCTGCTCCAATCAATGGCTTCTTAAAAAGATATTACAGAAATTGTTGTTGCCCATTTAATCCAGATGACCATCCAATAATTGAACAAAGAAAGACTTGAAACTAGAAATGAATGGTGTGACTGAAGTGCTGTGTTGTGCCCTGGAGGGGTTGCTTCTAAAGACTTGGGAAACAAATACTACTATTCCTTTCCGAATAGAATGACTAATAGGTTGTTTTCATTCTTGGAGCTTCTAAATCTTTCTCTGTATGGACTTTTTCTGTCTGAGGAGCTTTATCTGGTTTCCTTTCAGGGTCACACATCACCACTGCTTTCACAGCCTTGCTTTGCAAGCACAAAGCTTATGCTCCTACCACATCCCCTCTGTTTTCAGCAGGATCAGATGGTGTGAGTCTTCTGTTTTGTATGGCAACTTGTGTTGTTTCTAGCTGATGTAATGTATAAAGAAGGTGTGGAGCTGCTTCTTGTGAGGCTGAAGAGTGCTCAGTTCTTCTGCTGGACATACCCAGCTATGGAACGTCTGCCTTTGTCACAGCCATTAGATTCTTCCAGTAGAGCTTTTCTCTTTCTCACTTCCTTTTCTTTACACACAAATTAGAAAAATCCTGAAACGCGTTCATTTAAAACTGTTCCAGAGTCCCAGATGTGTCTCTAAACACACATCAAAACTTTTCCCACAGAGCTTTTAACGTACTGCCTCCGATACAACATTTTGCTATTGCCACATCTTGTAAAATTCCATCTGTAATTGCGTAGTTTTGTCGGGACTGGCTGATTTCTGCTTTAATTTTAACTTGCCTCCAAACATACGCAAAGCAGTGCAAGTGCCGTCAGCCTGGTGCAATTTGCAGGGAGTACCTGAGGTGATGAAGGCCCTGACAGCTTCAGCATGACTAGTAGTGAAGGAAGTCTGCTTGTGTTCCCACAAAGAAATCTGACGTCCCTTTAATAGTAATTTCTGAAAAGGAAGTGTTTTACCTGTGTCTAGAAGCAGCCAGCAGAGGTTGCCATTGATTTTCCTGTTACCTGCTCAGCAGAGCCTGGATTTCTTGTAGCAGACCTGAAATGTTTGGCTGCCACGGGTGCTTGTTCTTAGAGTTGGGCCCAGTGGGTGCACCCAGCAGGCAGCAGCTGGAACTGACCAGGGAACAAGGTGACTCAGTGGCTGCTGTGACATTTGGGAGCTTTGGTGGTTACCAATCCCCAATTTGTACAGAGCAGGATGCACTGAGCGTGTTGTTCTTGTGGTCCACTTTATGTCAGGCTTTACCTTTGCTTATCTGATGTGCCCTTGTGCCTTTGGGGCTTTCTGGTGTCTGTTTTGAGGTGTTCTGGCCCTTTCTGTCCCCGATGCCATCCACGAACCAGCCCAGGGAGGGCTGGGAGAAGTACTGTTTCCTGCCATGCCTGTGCTCCCCGTTGTTTGTTCTCCTCCTCCCCCACAGGAGGAGTGGGAAGAGCAGGAATAAAAATTGTTCCCTAGTGTTCTGCCTGTGGTATGGATAGCTCAGGCTTAAGGCTGTGCTCAGGGACTAAATTGAGTCATTAAGTCTTTTGTTTCGGCCATTTAATGTTTTGAGGTATTGGAGTAAGTTTAATTTTTATTAAATCCTCTGATGAAAGACTTTGGAATGATCACGCACCCTTACTGCAAACCACTCTTACACTGCTGCAGTTTGTGCTGCTTCACATTGCTACAGACTTGTCATTCAGCCTTGAATATTCGCTCCAGGCAGTACTCGAAATACAAGATGTTAACCCAGGAGTAGCTTATTAAAATTTTGCCTGTGGTTTGCCTTGGAAATAAAAGGATTTAAATCACTGTAGTTTCTAATGACTTACTTGGTTAAAGCCTCCACTTTCATCCCTGACACATCTTTTGCCGATCGATAGCCCAAAATGCTGTTCTGTGGTTGGTGTTTTGGAATCTAAATTTGCTGTTTCAGTGTCTGAGGACATACGGCGTGTCTGTGTAAGAGAACTTTGATGGTTGTACTTCTGTGACTGGGTTTATTTTTAGGAAGTAAACAAAAGTTCTGAGTCCTTAATCAGGGCATAGCAGCAGCCGTTTGCAGGAGTAAGGAGCTCAGTTAATTGGGTTAAGTCAGGAAAATAATGTGTTACTCCTAAGTGTTTGTATTTAAACTGATGTTGAAGCAATTAAAGACCGGTACAGTATTGAAACCAGGCTCAGATGGGGTTTAAAATCCATATGTAAAGGATGGAAGTAATTAATTAGAGGAAGTAATTCATGGGGGGGGACTGTAATTTTGTCTTTTAAGGAAGACTAGAAAAAAATCAGTGTTGAACCACGGCAGGTTCTTTGCCAAGCCAAACCTTAGCAGGCGACGCCGGAAAGGTGCGTGTGCAATTGAGTAACGTGGGAATAACTTCGAGCGGGCAGTTTTAGTCGGGTGACGCTGGTGGCGTATGAGGTGATGTATGGATTCCATGCGTCCGCCTGGCCCTGACGGGGCTCGGCCGCATCCCTGGGCTCCCGGAGCGGAGCCTTCGGAGAGCGCGGGTGCCCCGGGTCGCTCCGGTCCCTCCTCCCCGGCGGCGCTCCCGGTGCCAGCGGCGGCGCCATTGGATGTGCCGGGAGCAGGGGAGCGGCGGGCAGCGCTCCAGAGCCCGGGGCTGCGGCGGGAGGAGGAGCAGCGGCTCCGGCTCAGGTGCGGGCGGGGAGCGCCCGGGGAGGCAGCGCCGGCCGCTCCGGCGGTACCGCACCGGGACACACCGACCGACCGACTGACTGACGGACTCGTAGGTGAGAAAGCTTCTCTATTGCTTTAGCAGGGAACTGGAGGAAGGAGTGATTTTAGACGGTGCTTATAGACAAAGGCAGCGAATAGCCGGAAATATTCTGGTATGTTATAAAACCTAAAAGGACTTTACAGCGTGGCGATGCAAGACAGGAAATTAACTCCGAAAAGGATGCTTGCTCTCAAAGTGCTGCGACAGAACGGAACATTTAGCTTTTCTAGGCTCTGAAATTCCTCCTGAAGACACGGCAAGGACTATCAAAAACATCAGAGAGATCCCGGTACTTTTAAAGAGACTTAAAGCAAATGCCAGCGTAATATCTGAATGACCTTGGAGATCATTTTGTGTGGATTCATTAATTTTCACTGCCAGTCATCTAGTCTCAGGAACTCTAGGATTAAAGATGGTTTTAACGTTTTAGGGGCCTTTCAGGAACCAAGATTGTATACATTTAATTACCTGCCTAATGATTCCTGAACTAATCAAGCATTTACTTAGAACTGAACACAGAAGATCCTTTCTCTTAAGGTTCTCTCTCTCTCCGTAACTGTGACTAAAATGAACAAGGCAATGTCCTGCAATTAGAAGATGATTTCTTTTAAAGCAACTATTTATTATGCTGATCATCTAATAAAAACAGAAACCCTAAACCCCTGAGAAGATGAAGCTGAATAACAGAATAATGGAGTAGTAAACAATGGCAGCTTTTCTAGTTAAATCAGCATTTCATTAGCTTCCCAGCAGAATGCAGATGGAAGTTTCTGAGCTCATTGTGTGGGGGTTTGTGAAGTGATTCAGGTGTTGCTACAGAGGTGAGCAATGTCATGGATATACCTATGAACTCCTGGGTATGATCCACTGTAGCAGATACGGCAGAGTTTCCAAAGGTGATTATTTTAAATTGCCATTGCTGAAATTAAATTCAAGAGGATTTATTTTGTCTGTGGGGACATTGAATTATGATTCTGGCATTAATAATTGTAATGGACTATAACTGTTTGAAGGAACTGTGAATATTGACATAAGGCTCCAAATTCTATTCTTAAATTATTTTCACTTTCAAGTGAATAGACACGATCTTCCTCGTTGTATGTGAGATGTATGTTTTCTTTCTTGGGAGTCAGAGGACAAGTCTGCCTCATCCCCTACCCGTCTCCCTCCAAATAAAATTCATTATTCATACCCAAACAGTGGTGAGTCTATTGGAATTAACCTTGACAGTAATGTTTTCCTTTACCTTTCCAATGAATAGCATGGATAAGATGGAGTACCATCTCCTGAACAGAAAGAGAAAAGACAGCATTATTAGAGGATGAACTTTTTCCTTTAGTCTCCAGTCAGTCTGTGATTTAAACTGAGACATTGTAAGGATTATCTCCAATAACTGCTGGCCCAGGAAACCTGAGCTGTACTGGGGTTCCTCCTTCCCTTCCTACCCCTCTGCCCAGTGTATTCCAAAGTAAAGGACTTTCTCAGGAAAATAAGCAGTCAGAGATTTCCCTCCCCTCCTTCCCTGGGAAATGAATGTGTCTCTTTTGTCAGTTTTTATTTCTGTATTTCTGAGTACCTGTTTGTTTTAGAAGTGCCTTGTGTTTGCTAAAGATGGGTCAAGAGCACTGGAGGAGCTGATCAGTGGCCTTTCTCTTTCTGGCTTTTGTTTTTCTTTTCTTTCTTTCTTTCCTTTAAAGCCAAGGTGTGCCAGAGGTGATGCACTGATGCTGAGGAGGCATCAACAGCTGTGGGACTGTAATGCACTCACATGTAAGCGCTGGCAGTGTCTGCAAAGAGAGATCGGGAGACGCTGGAGCAGAGTTTAGCTGCTATTGAGCAGGTCAGCTGCTCACTGAGGCTCAGATTGCAGTGCTCCCTAAGCACAAAGCATGAACCAGTCCCGATGGATTGAATGGAGGACTCTGAATATGAGCAGTAGTGTTATGAACATATCTGAGCACCTCTCCTGCCCTCTTGGATTTGGTCACTACAATGCAGTTGACGTCTGTATCCTTGAGACAGTCGTAATTGTCTTGCTAACGTTTTTAATTATTGCGGGTAACTTAACTGTGATCTTTGTTTTCCACTGTGCTCCACTCCTGCATCATTACACCACCAGCTATTTTATTCAGACCATGGCGTATGCTGATCTTTTTGTTGGAGTCAGCTGCTTGGTTCCTACTTTGTCACTGCTCCACTACCCGACAGGTGTCCACGAGTCCTTGACTTGTCAAGTTTTCGGATATATCATCTCTGTGCTCAAAAGCGTCTCTATGGCATGTCTTGCTTGCATCAGTGTGGATCGCTATCTCGCTATAACAAAGCCTCTCTCCTATAACCAACTGGTCACACCTTGTCGCTTGAGAATCTGCATCACTTTGATCTGGATATACTCTTGTCTGATCTTCTTGCCTTCCTTTTTTGGTTGGGGAAAACCTGGTTACCATGGAGATATTTTTGAATGGTGTGCTACCTCCTGGCTAACTAATGCCTATTTCACTGGCTTTATCGTGTGCTTACTCTACGCTCCTGCTGCCTTTGTCATATGTTTCACCTATTTCCACATCTTTAAAATTTGCCGGCAGCACACCAAAGAGATAAACGATCGGAGAGCTCGCTTTCCGAGCCACGAGGTGGATGCTGCTGGGGACACTGGGCACAGCCCTGACCGCCGCTATGCCATGGTTTTGTTTCGGATAACCAGTGTGTTCTATGTGCTGTGGCTCCCTTATATCATATACTTTCTGCTGGAGAGCTCCAGGGTGTTGGAAAACCCTGCGCTCTCCTTCCTAACGACGTGGCTTGCTATAAGCAATAGTTTCTGCAACTGTGTGATCTATAGCCTCTCCAACAGCGTTTTCAGGCTGGGACTGCGGAGACTGTCGGAGACAATATGTTCATCTTGTACATGTTTAAAAGACAGGGATGTACGGGACCCTAAGCCGAGGAAACGGGCTAATTCCTGCTCCATTTAAAGGAAACTGGCGCACGCGATCAGACGCGGAGTTTTGATAGTATTTGCTGTATCTGGAAACTTGCCAGAGGGAAATGTTTACTTAAACAGCTTGGCTTGGTGTTAGAGCGAGTCTAAAAGGGGTCGTGGAAAAGCAAAAGGCTGCTGTGAGAGGGGTCACTGAACTCTGGTGAAATTGTGAGGGGAGCAGTCCCACAGAGACGATGAAGAAAGTCAGAACTAAAAATCTTCCAAAGGGCATGAAGTAACTACCAGTAACTATCAGAGGAGGTTCCTCATAAAATAAATAACTTAGTTACTTATAGTTACCTTATATTTTCCCCCTTGTAGACAAGTTGTCCTACTGTCTTTGTGTCAGAATATACTGTAGCCTTCTGAATTTCAATATATTTAAGAGGAAGCAAATCAACACCACAGTAAGCAGCTATCCGTAAATTATATACCTGAGGACTGTAGTAGATACTGCAGGTTAATAATCAGCTCTGTCTCTGCTCACATCTTGTACAATTTCCAGTTGTACAAAGGACTCGCAGTGCACAAACCCTGCCCTGGGCATGGCGCTTTGGGATAAACCGGCACGTTCTGGTCCAACTTCCACAGAAGCTCTCCCTCCCATTTCCCCTCTTTTTCCATGCATCCCTGGGTTCCATCGTGTCTGGGTGGGTTAGTTTGAGGGCACCTACAAGGTAAGCTGAGGTTCAGACTGTTCTTCCTGCAGAAGGCAGTAGCCCTTCCTGTGTGGCTGGGTGGCTGCAGGTGCCTGTCTGCAGTGACTCCTTCAATCCCGGTAAATCAGCACACGGTATCACTCTGCTTCCTTCAGGGTGTACCAGAGCTTCTCCTTCCTGGCTCCACAGAATCCTGATGCAGATTCCATAATGCCATACAGCAGTGTGCAGCACTGCTTAGAAAATTCCATCTAACCAACCCTTCTCTTTGGGAAGTCTAAATTGCTTACTGTCATAGCTGTCAATCCGTTGTGTGAACCTCGCTTGCACATACTGTGTTTTGGTTTTTTTTTAAGAGAAAAAACGTAAATTGTGATCTGTGCCTGATGTTTTCATAGCACATGGAATAGGTCAATGCTACAGGATTAAAAAAATTACACTTGCTTTAAGAGAAATACTTCTGTGCTGTTGCTGAATGGCTGTTTGTTAGACAAGTGCTCTGGGAGGAGATGAACAAGACAGTTTAGTTTTAATTGCAGGCCGAGAGCTTTGGTATGTCCTTTTGTACTGGACTGACTTTCAGGTCCACTGGTGAAATCTTTTTGATTTTGCAAGGGCACACATTAGGTTTGTGTAATAAATTGTCAGGGGTTCAGATGCATGCCAATCAGTACAATATTTAAATTATAATTTTTGAGCCAAATGTAATTTTCTTAGATGGTTATTGGCTTTTAAAAAGGGCCCAATTAGTGATTATTGGTGCCTTTTAACACTGCACTATTATTCCTTCTTTCACCAAAATGCATATGTAAAGATTGTGCCTATTCCTTTTTGTAATGGAAGCTGACCACGCGTGCACACTTGTGGTTTGACTCTAGAGCTCCCTTAATTCTGTACTCTTTGTTCTGTTGAGGTGGTTCTGAACCCCTGTACTTTTTTTTTTAAACCTGTAAGAAAGTTGAAACAATGGAATAAAGTAGTATTATGTCTATCAAACCCAGCCTTGGCGTTAGTTCCCTGATGTTATGCTCTGTTCTCTGTGAAAATCCTTTTGGGTTGGGATTTCAAATCCAGACCTCAAAGCTGCTCACTTGCTGTCTGAAATGTTCATGTACCAGTTTCTGGCATTGCAGAGGCTTCAAAGCAGGTTCAAACATGACTTCAAACATTCCTCGAGCTGAGCTGGGCTGTTGCTGACAACCAGCTCTCGTAGCTATTAGGGAAAAACGAGTAGTATCCTTCCCATGGATCTCCTCACGCTCCATGTCTGCAGGAACGTGTCTGCTGCCTTCTTTTGACAAGCTGCTGTTTATTTCAGAAGGCTCTTTTTGACTGACTGCTGCTCTGTAAGGTTGTGTAACCCCGGCTCTTCTTACAAACACGGCTTGGATTCACTTCATTGTGCCATTCTTCTGTCATTGTTTCCTGCTTAGTAGGCCCTTGGTGTGCAAGACTTAGGCAAGGAGCAACAAAATAGCTCCCAGGGCTGGTTTCATACTTTTTAAAGTCATTTTATACCAGGGCTGGTTCATACCAGTCAAGTCATTTTATACCTGTGCTCCAGAGCTGGTCCCTTAATGCTTACTGTTTCCACTGGCATTTCTGGTGACAAGTTTCTGTGGGACCTCCTGAAATTCAGGAAAAGTTCTAGAATGTGCTTGAAGTCCAATTACTGTTTATTGAGCCCAGCTTGGAGGCAGCAGATGTGTTGTGAGTGTGGTGCTGTAACTACAGACATGTAGAGACCTCCGAGGTCACTCATTTGTGCTGTGCCTTAGTTTGAACCCTGTCTGTGTGCCCTCAGCAGGTGCAGTTGGTGTGCAGCAACTTGGAGCTTTATTGCCTGAAAACGGCAGGTCAGAGAGAGGGTTTTGCCTCAGGGGCTGCAGCACAAGGCGTACTAACCCTGGAGGGCAGAGTTAGCAGTACATTCCTCTCTACCGTCACCTTTAGCATGTGGAGCTGTCAGGTGGAACGGGATAGTTCCTTTTTCCTCAAGCTGTTCTTGGAGGGAGAGATTATAACGGAAATCCAATACCTGCAAACAACTTGAAAGTTCCAAGGTTCTTCCCCCCCTTTTTTAATTTTTTTGGTTTCATACTGTTGCTGGCAGCACGCTAATTCACTTACCTGGGCCCTGAATTTCAGCTTCTCTAAAGTCACATTTCAGCCTATTCTCTGTAAATCTTCTGGAACCTGTCAAATCAAACATCCTCAGCAGCACTGAAATTGCTTTTCTTCTTGCTGTTTCCCAGGTGACAGGATTTGACCTGGTGCTCAGTCACATGAGCCTTTAAATTTAGTAAGTGTGTTTCATTTTTTGGAAGTGTTTTCTAAACTCATTATTTAAAATTTTTGTTTGAGGGAGGTTTGTTATTGTTTTACTAATGCTGTCTGAGGATTCCAGCTGGTGCTAAATTCTAGTCCAAAATTATAAGGCTGGGCATTTAAAAAAAAACACAGAAATTCCAGTCCCCCAATCTGTCACTTTTGATTTTCGTTCTGTCGTTATACAAAGTCTCATGTTGTTGTATGGAAATCTGATTAAAGAATGAGACTTTTAAAGCTGGCACCTGGAGCACATATCCCACTTTCATGTGCCTGAAGATCTTTTGGATTTATGAAATACCTGGTAAGCAGGTGACTAGACACTAACTAAAGAAGTTGACAGGAAAAAACCATTGTTGGTAATAGAGATAATAAAAAATAGCCATGAGGAAAAAGCATATTAAATGAAGAGTTAGGCCTAATAGATAAGCAAAAAAAAGTATCTATACAATCTATGCAGGTAGTTTATACTGTGCTCTTGCATTTCTCTCCAATCCTTATGTTTGCAGTGTACCTGAGGCAATGTCAAGGTCGATTGCTTTACCATTTTTGGAACCTCATGTCTTCAGCCTAGGGAAAAGTCAAAAAAATGGTATGATGGCAGCAAAAGCATTACCAGAAAAGTAATTTTGCCTTCACCAAATTCGATATGCTACTGTATTTTCTGGGAGAGAATTTCTCCTTAAAATACTGTCCTTTAAAGGGAAAGGGAATTGTACTGATGAAAAGCACATTGCTGCCTTTTAGGAGTTTACTTATTGTCTTTTAGTAAGGTATTTTTTACCCCCTTTCTGCTTAAGAATCCATTTTGTAACTGTACTTGCTAAAGCACAAGGTATCATTGGAGGCTTATTTATGTGAAATATTTGTGCTTCCTCTGCTGAAATTTGCTTTATTGAGCTGCCTTTCACAGGTACAGTTTAGGAAGACCTTTTAAAAATAGTGCTTGTATGGGTTTTGTGATCAGTTTTTTGGATAAAAATATTTCATGTATGTCATTTGAATGGCCAAACCAAACATTTTGTTTACTAGATGCTGATTAATTTTTAGGCCTTTCCAGTAATGGCAGCATCACTGAGGTAGTGTTTTTCTATCACTTGCAGTATTGCCTGGAACTTTACTTAGAGATAGCATTTTCCAAAGATTACATGTGTTTTTGCTAAACTAAATGGAGTTCAAGTAATATTTAATCCTCCCCCCCATTTTATATAGACATGTTTAAATTTTTTTTAATATGTACTGAATTTATACAAAGATCTCTGCAGTAATTTTTAATTATTAAAAAAGTCTTCGTCTTTGCTGATGGGGTGAATGTAGAAGGGTATTTAAGAGGAGCTTCCTGCTCACAGACACTTCTCTGTGGGGACCAATGACAAGACCCAAGGGAAGGGCTGGAGCTGTGCCAGGGCAGGTTTAGGTTGGATCCAGGGAAAGGTTCTTCCCCAGGGGGTGGTTGGGCACTGAACAGGCTCCCCAGGGTTTGGTCACGGCCCCGAAGCTGCCAGAGCTCCAGGAGGATTGGGACAACAGGGACAAGGTGTGACTCCTGGGGATGGTCCTGTGCAGGGATCAGCGTTGGACTCGCTGTTCCTTGTGGGTCCCTTCCAACTCAGTGTATTCTCTGATTTTTCTGGTCATTCTGAAGTGAAATGATTCCTGATCTGATATCAGGACAATCCTCTGGGCTCCATCAGCTCTAAGTGCTAAAGGAGTGGGATGTGAATGGAGAAGAGGCTCTCAATAGCTCCCTGCCCCAGCACAGCCCCGATAAAATACTGAGCACCCCTCACTTTTACATCCCTAATTTCTGGAGACTCTTCCTTTGTGCAAGTGCTGTGAAAGGTGGGATGAGTATAATGAGACCTTAGTGCTTTCAGCTGCAGTGACAAGCTGCTGAGAAAAGCAATTTCAGGTAGTAAAATATTTGGGATTTTATCCCAGTCTTATGCTGCCAGACTTAACCCTCTGGAGCAGGATGTGACAGCAGTCCTGAAGGGTTTTCATTTTAACCATGGTGTGACTCGGTCTGGACAAAGAAAAGGTGATTGGGAGCAAAAATGAATTTTTTGCAAGTGCCCTGATTACCAGGGGAAAAGAGTTTTGCTTTTCCTAAGTGATTTTCATCCCTCCTCAAAGCTCACGCTCTAAAGTTCACGGCTGGCAGTGTTAGAAAAAGGGACAAATGCAGATTTTGAGAAGGGGAAGCTCAGAGATGTCAGTGTCAATCGTGTGAGGGCACTTCTGCACCTTGACAGACTTGCTCTTTCTTTATTTATTTTCTTTCAATGAGGTAGATGGTGTTCTTTTCCTTCTTCAGTAAGTTATTTGAATAAGCACAAATTCTTCTCATCATGGGAGAAGTCCATTTGTCCCTTCCAACTCAGCATATTCTGTGATTCTTTGCTTTCATGAGATATCTAAATGAAGGATAGGGTGAGTAACATAAATTAAAGATTTGGGCAAGTAAAACAGAGGGGTTTTGGGAGAGAACCAAGTATCTTATTTGTGAAACATGTACTTTGAATTTCATTTACTTTAGGCTGGAAAGTCTTCAAATACCTGTCCAGGTGAAGGTTTCCAGTCCTTGTATGATCTCTCCAGCATTATTTATGCAGATATTTTTGAAAAGTTCTTGTTTGACATCTAAATTTAGAATTGTAAATCGGACAAATCCATGAGGAGGCAAATTTGTTCTGCCCTAGGAAAGACACTGGCAGAACATCCTCTTACCTTAGTTGTTTGGGGTCACTGGCAGCTCAGCACAGACCCATTTTTGGGTGAAGGATGTGCCTGTCCTCTCCTTAAACTCTTACTCATGGAATTAATCCTCCACGGAAAGTGTGAAAGACAGCGGAGGCCAATAATACCTTAAACTGCCTCAGCAAGGGTTTTGCAGAGCTGTGTTTATCAGGGCTTTTAATGGTAAGGAAACTAGTTGTAATTAAAAAAAGAGAGATCTATATGCTAAGAGCAGTGGACTGTTATGAGGTCCAGAACAGATCGGTCTGGTTTTCATCTGTGCCCTCAGCAGGCCAACAGGATCTTCCTGAGAGATTGTTATTATAATCTGGGAGGTTTTGGACACTGCAGTTTTTATTGGGAGTTTTAATGCAGCCATGTGCATAGGGGTTGTAAACAGTTCTATAACTGCAAGGTTTCAGTGGCAGCTTTTTGAGAATTTCAAGGGCTTTGGGGAACACTTTGTGGCTTAAGTTGAGTAAGTGCTAAGTGTGTGCTAAAATTGCCAAAGCCAAGACAGCAAACACGGGCTATAAATGCAAGACCTTTATCTAAAACTACTTGCCTTGTAATATTGGGTATCTGATGTTGTCCAGGCAATATCTTGTGTTGGCTTATGAAGATGCCACATAGAAAAGCTGGAAGTTAGTTAAAAGACCTTGAGTTAAATTAGTAAGCAGAACTACATGGTAGCATAATTAAATTTAAGATGTCTGATTTTTTTGACTCAGGACTTTTGGAGATCATGTTTTCTGTGATCTCTTATCTTGGGAACTCGCAACCAGTTAATGATTTTCTTTGCTGGCTGTGCTTTACTTGGTCTGTGGCTTTTGGGTTTTTTGAAGTTCAGTTTTAAATTTGAATTTTCAATCCAATTTTGCTGTTATGTAGCTGTGTTCTTCACTTGACTCATGTAAAGACCTTTATGAGATTATTGGAAAGATCTTGTCCTTGAAGGGAGCTACATCCAGTCTGAAATCTATTTAGGCTGCATTTCATTGTATCTAAAAGAAGTGTTGTTGTACCTTGTTTACCAGATTTCAGGTGTCTTGGCAAGAGCCTCAGTGACAGATGACAAGTTTTCCAACCTTTTCTGTTGGGCTGAAATATTATTTGCCACTGATTTTATTTGTACATGTTGCTAACTAAAGAAACTCTGCTTTGGTGGTGAATTGGTATTTTGGAGGGGTTTTTGGAGGTGCTTTATCTGTCTGTTGTATTTCCTCTGGTTCTGATGGCAGAAAAGGGGGGTTATTGCTTAAGTGCCACTGGAAGTTTTGCCCATGTTTATCCCTTTTTTAGGGAAAAGTATGTCTGTGATGGTTGGTCGTTGATACGATTGTGCTTCAATGATCATCTTATTTTATGAATTTCATTGCATTAGTAATGCCTGTAATTTGAAAATAAAAATCATAACAAAGCACTCTTGTAATAATGGTGTTGATTTTATTTAAAAATAAATTCATACCAAGACTAAAATTCTTTATATTGGTATAAAGAGATTTGAAATGTGATGTATGTGAGGAATACCTGTTGATAATTTATTTTGGGAAAGACTTGGATTTCAAGTAGCAGATGAAATTCAGAGATTAAAGATTAAAGATTAAAGATTAAGAGATTAAATTTAGCTATTGATTCTGAAGAAAAGCAGATCTTGGTTTTCATGCAGTAACAAAATGAATTGTATCTGTTTCCTGTCAGGGGATTTGGGGTTCCTGGGAGTCGCCTTATGGAGATGGTAGTTTAATGAGCCATGGTTTAGCAAAAAGTATTGAGATATTAGTAATCCTAAAAATAATTAAGAAAATTGCTAGAAATCATCTCTACTGTCACCATGGTGTGCTTGGGCCTTGAATCCCAGGTGTAGCTAGTCCATGGCAGCCCAGCTGGAAGGAGTTCTGAGGAATGACAAAAGAACTCCTCCAGGGAAGAGCTGAAGTCTCCAGGATTTTCCAGGCTAGAAGAGAAAGGATTAAGATGCAGGGGAGTAGGAGAAATCCTTGAGGTTATGAATAGGGGAGAACTGGGTATAATCACTCTGTTTCTCTTGCAGTGGAAAAAATAAATTAAAATGAAGGCAGCACTGTGAAAACAAACTGTGTAAGTGACTTGTGGGATACAGTGACAGAAGAGTCTCTGCGTGGGTTAAAAATTCAGGGAAGTTCAAGGAGAGCAGTGTGGTAGATGCTGTTCTCATGCTTTGGCCCTGGAGTCCCTGTGCTGCAGGCTACCTGAGGCTGGGAGACTCTGTGTCCCACTAAGTTTGTCCTGTTCTTATCCTTGTCCTTATCCTTAGGCATTCGTCCCTTGCTGCTGTTGCAGACAGTGTTGATGCCAGAGGAGCTACAGGAACCACAGCGTCTGCTCCTGCCTTCCTGCCTCTCCCCTTGGCCCATCCTTGTTACTTCTTGTGTACTAACTGGATATTTCCTTTCATATTCGGTCTGTCAGGAAAAGAATGCCCAGTTTACCTCAGCTGCTTTCTCTGAATAAAATGGTGAGTGAAAGATGAGTATCTGTGGCTGTGTGTCTTTGTGTGTGGCAGTGAGGGAAGTGTCACTGTGATCAACAGGCTCCATCTTTTCTCACTACAGAAGCAAAATACCTTCTGGAAAAGCATCAACAAAGCAGTTGTGAAGGGGACTGTATTACTAGTTCTGATCTTGAGGATTTGGGGATAAACTTTAACTTTTTATAAACATAGTAGTTAAGAACCAAGCTATTTGATAGGCAATCACAGCAAAAAGGGCTTCTTAACCCTGTCTAAATACCAGGATTTTTAAATTAAAATGGGATGCTGCAGAAGTAGGGATGCCTTTTCTAATTCACGTACCCCAGCCAACCTCTGCAGCTGGTTCAGCAGAGCTCAAACAAGTTCTCTGCTTTGTTGTGCCACTGTATAACTTGTGCTACCAAACCAATAGGACAGAAGAAAAGGTATGGATTTCCATGATGAATTCAAGGAGGAACAACAAAATCCTTGATAACGTTTCCTTGCCCTGCCAGCCTGTTGTGGCTGATGGCGCAACAACTAACTGGTGTTTTCTCCAGCATTTCTGCAGTCCCAAAGTTAAGAGAGAAGCAAACAGCAAAGGCAAGTGCCATAATGAGCCGTGGTGAGAATCTTGTCTGACCACATTGTTCTGCTCTAATCAACAGAGTGTTATCTATTTCCTGAAATAAGGGGTTATCTGTTGACGAATAAATCCAGCATTCAAACTAGATCTCTATAGAACTGGGGCTGATGTATTTATAGAGCTGGAAACAGCTCTGCCTGTCAGCAAATCTCCCAAACTATATCTCCTCAGCTTTTATAGAGAGCTGCTCCATCCTTCCGTTTTGCATTATATCAGTTAAGGCCTGTTTGCCCCAAGAACATTTTCTCATTTGCTTTCAAAACCAGTATGGATAGGCATGTTCTGTGGATAAAAGGTGATTTTTAAGGTGCATTCTGGTCCTTCCTTTGCTAGGTTTGAGTGGCTAAATCATGGAGTGGATTTTCTGTGCTCAGATCTGTTTTCCTGTGCTCAATTCCATGTACTCCTGCCCCTTCAGGCTGGCTTGAGACCTCTTCCTCCTCTTCATGCTGTGGAAAGGATGGGAAAATGTCAGGCAAAACTGCAGCTTTGAGTGTCAGTGTCGAAGTTATTTTGATGACTGAGTTTGTCTTGTTAATTTTCTTAGAGTAGAATTGAAGTGAACTTCCAGAAGCCAGCAGGACCATGGATATATTGATTTTTCTTCCTTCTAAAGTAATCATAATTTGCAAAACAATGCAAATCATGGAATTTCAGATGAATATTTGTGTTATATTGTGGGGTTTTGGAATGTTTTGGGTTTTATTGTGACCTTATTGGAAACACTCTTGTTACTGGTAATTTAAAATACTGAAAAAGGAAGGTGTGTGGGCACTGGCATTTCTAACATACCTTCTAACAAGGTTTGCAGCCTAGAAATCATCAAAACTTGGCAATATTTTAATCCACAAGCATTTTTGCAGCTTTTAAGTATGATAGCCTGTTAGTATTATTAATTATGTGCATTTTAGTCCAACCCTTCATTCCTGATGCAAGAAAATTCCCATTGCCTTCCAGGGAGCCTTGACATTTTGGAAGTTTGACTCAGTTTCCTGTGGCAAGCCCTAAACTCCTGATTTTTCAGCAAGTACACACATGTCTCATGTCCCTCCCCTGGCCCAGAGTGCAGCAGGAGCATCACTAATGAAACAAGTGCATCTGTGTTTGTGTGCTCCACTGGAGACAATATGTTCACATATGTTCCAAAAGATTCCCCATCTCTGTTAAAAAATACTGCTAAAAAACCAGAGAGAGAACATTCAGCTCTGCACATTTTCAGTCTATTTTCGAATGATGGTTTAAAAACAAGATTATTTTTCCAGGTATGTAGAGGTGCTAGTTCCAGGAATATTGTGCTTATATTACTTTGCAGTAGTAAAAAAACTTTAAATATGGGTGGTTGTGGTAAACCCAGGACAGGTCAAATGATACCCCTAAGTTACATTTTTTAAAAACTTCTCTATCTCAACTTGAAACAGTTTGGCCAAATTTTATTACTTTTATCCCTTTCCCAACTGCATTGCTTTGATTTTTCTTAATTTAGCAGCATATTGGCCATTTTTTCTTGAAGTGAAATATGATCCTGTGAACATAAAAGGCACTAAAACATTCCATGACTAGATTAAAGATTGGATTTAATCTTGATTCAGTCTTATTTTTGTTGCTGTCATCTGTAACTGTCCAGTTTGTCTGATGGACTATTTGATCATTCAAGATCAGAGTTGGAATCTCAAATGCTGTAGGGAGTATGTGGGGTTTTTAATACAAAAATACACTTTTCTATTTATGTGAGACTGTAATCTTAGAAAAAAAAATTGTCCTTTAAGTGTTTACTGTTGTAAAGACTTCTGTGAGATATTTGCTTCCCTGGAAGCCTTTTTTCATCGTGTGAGAACTTTCTGCATAACAGAAGATTGTTGGTCACACTTCAATTTATTATTCTGCTGCCTTTATTGTCCACAACAAAATAACCTCATGCACATAAATCAAGTTCAGGTTGTGGCTTGTGCTGTTAGAACTGGACAAAAGTGATTTATGTCTCTTCAGTCTCTTCAGTTCTTCCTGGCTCTTTGCAGCAGCAGCTCTGGCGGTGTTGGAGTTGACCTGCTTTCTTATTAATCATTTTCTTTCAAAATTAGGGCAATATTAGCATACATTGTGTTATATTTAGATTTCATTCTTCTTGGAGTTCTATGAATTCACAGTTAGATTTAAAATGGGAATTCAATATTTTGTGCTGTGGATTTGTATCCTGGCTTTGTAACTGTTCCATCCTGGTTCAAAAAACTGGTAGCAAAATCTTGGCTCCAAACCCTAATAAAAATACATGCTCATAATATTTATAGTAATTTTAGTTTTAGCACTTCAATCATGTAAGTCTAACATTAAGCTTAGGCCCAGTTGTTTACTTCTCTTATCAAATGAGTGAAAACTCTCTTGCAGCACCAAGAGAGAAGGTATATTTTGCCTTTTCATTTCTATTTCGGTCTCTTGGCTTTAAAGATCTGGATATTGATCAAGTCTATAGTTATAGGCTGTAAAAGGGGCAGTGTTCAATTCACACTCATCCCTGCTTAGAGAACTCGTTATTGGAGGTAAATCTGTGTGTAGGGAAAGGCACAAACCCCTTCTGAGCTGAGGGTGAGGGAGGACGTCCTTCCTCCCCACCCTGTCACATGCAGAGATACCATCTGGGAGCATGGGATGAATTCCAGAGCAGGCTTGGAAATCTTCCAGTCGGTGTTACCGAAACCTTGCAGCAAACAGAGCAAAGCCCAGAGGGAGCCCTTCCCCAGCACTGATCCCTGCAGTGGCACAAGGGCTTTTCATGTGCCTGCAAAGCATTAATTCCCTCCAGTCAGGGGGGGAAATGTTGGAAAGGTGGAGGTTTGAAGTGTTTTCAGAATATTTTGCCTGAAACCTTATGCTTTATTTGTGAGGGTGTTTCTTCTCGTGTTGTTATCAAATATTGGCTTCCTGAGCCGTGTTTTTTACACTTCTGATTAGTTAATTTATTTCTCTCAGTAGGACAGAGTGTGAAAGAAAAAACAAGCAACTTCAGCTGTTATCTTCACCTTTAGTAGTTTTGATTTCTATATTTTTCTTTTTTTCCCCTATGGAAATAATTTACTTAGACCTGTGAAGGGGAAGATTACTTAGAAAAGCTTATTACTTTTTTAATTACAAAATTTTTAGTAATTACCAAATTTTTATTACTAAAATCTTATTTTTTTAAATTATTTTTTATGCTTTCAAACAGCCATTTTTTCTCTTGGTTATACATAATGGTTTTTCTCTTGAAGAAAATACCTGATGATCCAAATTGGATGTGTTCTGGTGTTTTCTATGTCCCTAAATTTATGTTCTGTTTACATTACTTAAACTTCTGGTAATATTTTTCATATTTCAGGTATAAATTCTCTACCCCACAGTTCATTAAGAAATAACCAAGAGCTTCTAAATAATTTTGCAGTTCTTGATAGTCCTTGTTTGTCTCTCTTTTCCTGCCTTACCAGTAACTTCTCAGGCCCTGCTCCCTCTTTCCAACCTGAGGATGCCCACAGGGCACCTCTACATCTTTAAATGTAAAGGTCATTCTCAAGTGGTTGTTAGAGAGGCAAGAAATAATCGAGGATAACTTGGACTTTTGGGACAAAAATGACAGGTCATGGATTTTAGAGCTTTGGATGTTGTGATCTCTTGAGGTGCAGCAGAGACAGAACAGCACTTGGAAACCTGGGGATTTAAAGGCAGGTTCTCAAATAGTTGTTTGAAGCTACTAAATAGACCTGGCCTGATTTTTGAGGATTGTTGATGCAACCTTCAGGAGCAACCCAAAATCTCCTTCAGGTAACTCAACATAGTGGATTTCTTACTAAAACAAGTGACTGATCTCCACAGACAGTCTGCAGACTTCCTGGGATCTGAAATGTGATCATTTTGTTCTAACTTATGTGATGATTTGTTTTTAGCCAAGTTAGAGATTGTGGCCATATATCCTAAATCTGCTTTGTTTCTGACTGTTGTCTTCCTGGAATTGGTGGTTACACTGACAGAAATGCTGTTTTCAGTTAAATGTAGTGGATCTGTCAACCTCATGAATTGCTTTAATTCCTTCTATTTTTCATTCATTTATGTATGTGTTTTATTCCATTTATTTTGTCATTCTTCTCTTCCCAGTTCTCCCTTTTTCATGTAGCTTCAGTCAGATGCTTCCAGGCTTTTCTAACCAGCTCCTTGTTGTCCCAAGAGCATCGTGGGTGGAAGCAGAAGAGAGAGGAAGAGCTGTTGTAAGAGCGAGCTGAAACTAATTGGGAGTTTGAACTCTTTTCAAAGGCAGGTGTAGGTAGTTCCTCCTGATAATGAGGTATCAAATAGCACGTTTTCTACTACTGCTTTTAAATTCAGAACTACAGGTCAGGAGATAAACGAAACCAAATTAAATGAATGCTTCAGCATTTCTTCCCAGTGGTGGCACCATTGCACCCTCACTGAAGAGCTTGGTCTTGCTGGGCAGTGTTTCCATTAAATTAACTTTTGGAGTGGACTGTGGTCTTCAAGTCAGCAGTCCCACTTTGTCCAGTGTCCAGGATGGATGATAGTGTGGGTGACTTACCCACACTATCACCCTCTTTGTATAATAGATAAGAAACAAATTAAGAGGTAGCAGGTAGGTAAGAATACAACACATTTCTACTCTGTTGTCATTTTTTCCCCTCTCTCTTTCCATCATCCAGTAGAGATTTTTTTAACTTCTTGTTAATGCCTAGAAGCAAGCAACATGCATTCTTTCACTATGTTTTTTTTCAATTCCATGGTTTGTGTAACAAAACAATTATGTTAGAAGTGAGAGTTTTCTTAGAAGTTGGCACTGTTACACTTCTATGTGTTATCTTGATTTGAGCAATAATCACTGTAAAACAGGATTAGAAAAGTATCAGCTGAAACAGTTGTTTGGGAGCACCTTGTTTGCTTGGCCCCTGGGAATTCTTGGTGTGGGGCAAAACTGCACCAGAACATCCCTTGTCTAAGGAATGAACCAGTGTCTGCAGTGGGCCAGGGATGTGTTTTTGTCAAGGTGAACAATGCATTTTAAAAAACACACCTGTAGAACTACACTTCTTAATATTGTCCCCCGCAGCCACACAAGTCCAAGCTTTTGTGGGAACTCTGTGTTAGGTGGTTCCTTGCAAGGAGGCACCAGGTGAAGAAGGGCTTTCCTAGAGTTGGTATTATTTTTCCAGCCCATTTGGAGAAGGATGAGAGGACACAGCCTCAAGCTGTGCCAGGGGAGGTTCAGGCAGAATTTCTGCTTCTGATGAGGATGCATTTTCTAGAGATCAACCCAAAACATACAACAAAAGCAGCAAGAAAAATCTTACACTGATGTTAGTGGCAAGTTTGGCCCCATAAAAATAATTTGAAGGAACAGGAAAGTGGTGTAGTATTTTGGAAAACTATCCTGGAGAGTCATGTGCTTCAGAATGGGCCTCTGTAATTTCTGTGTGAAGTAGAAAAGTGTTGAGCAGTTCCCTTTGTTACAGTCAGTGTTCTAAAATCTGACAGCTGCTGCATCCTTTGGCACAGGTAACTCTGCTCTGTCTGCACTGAGTTTCATTCTCTTACCATTATATAAGAAATAGATTAACAACTTCTTAATACCACCATTGCCATGCTTCCTGTGCTTCCGAGTATAGTTAGTTTTTCAAGCTGATGGCATTTCTGGGTGGATAAGAAGATATGAGTAATGCTCAAGCTCTATGGACAGGGCACTAAAATTCTAGTGAGAGCTGGTGTTGTTAGTGCAGGAAATACTGGCTCTTCACTACATTTGGCTTTCTAAAGACTGAGTGAAATAGCAGGATAGTTCTAATACTTACATGGATGTGCTTTAAATCACATATTTGATTGTAGCATTGTAGTTGTAGCATTGCTTATGGGAGGGTTAGATGAGGGATAAATTGTACTGACAGTGTGTTATGGAGAACGTGGGATGAATTATTAACTGTAAATAAATGGAGTGCTTTGAAGCACTGTTTGTAGTGTAAGTCATGATGCTTTATTCAAAATAGGGAGCTGAGAAAAGATACTGTTGCTGTGAATAGGTATCTCTGTGAGTGCTGGAGTGACACTCCCTGGGCTCCTCATGCTGCAGATGATGCCAGTTACAGTTTGTTATCATGTGCCTTTCACCGTCTTCTGCCTTCATGTAGGAACAAAGGTCTCAGTCCTCCTGCCCTCCCTGAAACAGCAACTAAATCCTTGAAGTTATCAAGGGAAGAGCAGAATGAATTTGTTTTAATAATGGTTAAATCACAGCTGACCCCAGAAGTAAAAATAAGATCTATGGACAGGGGAATAATTGTGGTCCTCTTTGTGAAAGAAATAGTGGTGTGTGTTATGTGAGTAATTTGAATCTGAAAAAAATTAACGAAAGTGAATGATAAATTTATATGAGAGCAACTTGCTCAGAGTTACCTAAATGTCAAACAGAAATGCCTGCAGAACAATGCAGAAGTTTTGGCCAAACTCTGAAACAAGAGCAATTTTGTCAAGGATTTCACCTCCCACACTGCCTCTACTGAAGCCCCCAGTACCACCTCTCCTCCCCCCAAAAAATCAACGCAAACTTAGAGTTCCAGCCTTGCAAAAATACAAAGGTGGGGTTTGGTAAATAACTAGTGAGTTATTCATAGATACAGCAACTATTTCCTTTGCAGTCAGGGCTGGGCAGGGCAGATTCGTAGAGGCAAGGAAGAATGTGTTTTAGTGAAAACACTAATCTGGAAGTAATTTATTTTCTATTTTTGATCTACTTGTCATAAGCAATTTGTTTAACAATAATAAAATGGGCTACAATTAAAAGTGCCAAGTACCTTTCCTTATGTGCCAGTGAAAATCCTGTCCTGCTGCCCCTGGCCATGGCTGTTGAACGGAGATAGAAAGTGAGGGAAAGCTGGAACCCAGGGAGTAGGTGGGAAAGATTAATTTCCATAAGAAATGAGGCTAAAAATACATTTTAATGCATCACTAATAGTGATGTATTGGTGAGAGCAGGTTTAATGAAAAGCTGTCTTGTGCAGTTAGAGGATAATGTTGTTCTGTAATTGGGCACTGAAAGCAGCCTTGGGATTTGTTGCAACAAATACCAGAGAACTGACAGGATAAAGAAGAGGTCACAGAGTGCTGGTGTGGCCTTTACAAACAGATTTGCAACAGAGACAATACCCGTGAACACCTTTAATGACAAGATGGGCTGTGAGTGGTGTCAGTGCTAACATTTAGTCACTATTAAAGTTCCTGAAACAAAACATGTTTTCAGGAGGTAGGCAAGGGTTTGTAGTCTCCTCAGCTGACTAGACAACAAAACACTTGAGAGACTAAAGTGAAGAGATAATAAGAGGAGTGCATAGTAGACTGCTTTTGTCTGCAGCACTGTGTGAGGAAGTCCTTGCCCTCTGGACGTTGCTGTCTCAGCTTTGGATGCAACGGTTTGCAGTCAACAGAAGAGAAATTTAAATCATATTCTTCACTTTATTCTTAGAAAAGCATGGGACTGAAGGAAGAAGAGAAGGCACAGCATGAGAAGCCTGGCAGTTCCTCATGTTGCCCAGTCCTGTTCTGGTGGTTCTGCTCAGGGGAAGGCCTGACAGACCGTGGGGCTGAATGAGGCCCTTTGGTGTCACACTTGTCGTGTGTTTGTCCATTTTCCCAGAGAGGCAGGTGATGGAGCCTCCAAGCTGGGCCAGGCACTGCTGTGGGGACAGGGGGTGTGGGGAGGGGGACAGTGACTGTAGATGGTTGTCCTTTATGTCTGTAGGCCTCAGTTGGGATGCTGTCAGGTACTGCTGAGAAGCCAGACGGAAATAGAGCCCATGTGCCTGGGGAAACCAAGGAGGTTCCTTTCAGTGTAGAGTCAATTTTCTTGAGAATGGGCAGGAAAGCAAAATTTTTCCACTTCCATTTACCATACTGAATTTTATGACTTTACGTTAGTAATTGTTTAAAGTCATTTCAGTTTTTCTCATGAACTCATTTTCAATTTACACTGTGAGAGCGTCAGTAGACTCTCCAATGTCTCTTGTCTTCATTTCTTGTATAAACCATCCCCAGTTCTGGTGTACTGCCACGCTTCTCTGCCTCTGTCATTTCCAACAGTGTAGGTGCTTATAGGCAGAAGCCAATTAGAGACAGTTATTCCTTCTGAATGCCACTGTCTGAAACAAATAACCTTCACTCCCCTGAACATTGGTCATATTTATTGCACGTACTTACTGCCAAGAGATTTAACCACAATTAAGTGGAAATGACACCTGTCTGCTTTAAGAAAGGTTTTAGCATAAAATGTTCCAAATCCAGTGACAATGTATAATGTTCTGTATGCTAAGTGGGTATGTAGTGTAGTCATTTGTCTTAATTATAGTCAGTTATTTTCTCCTTGCAAGTCAAATGTTAATATAGTTTGCTTTTTTATTTTTGTGCTGTTCAGGCTCCTTTAGTATCTAAGACGTTATATATATACACACACGTACACAGTTTAAATCAACTGTTGGACAGATCTTAATAGTTATTATCACATTTCCCATTTCTGTTAAGAACTTTTTTCTTACTATATTCAGTTGCCTGCTGATCTTGTTCTGCAATAGATGGATCTCTTTATACTTCTGATTCCCCACTGTGCCAAGGAGCTGAGAGAATATCTTGTGATGGATGCACAGAAACAAAGGGTTTTGTCTTAGCAAAGTAATTGTATTTTGTGTTAAAGGTTAGAAGTGAAACCCAGGAGTACTGATTGGTCTGGGCAATGGACTCCCTCAAACTGAATGTTTTTCAGTAGTTGCACAGAAACGGGGAAATGGTGTCATCACAGTAAATTAGAACAAAATTGCTCCTTTGGCTACTGTTTGGAGTAAGGGATATCTTGGAACTTTGTGGAACCATGGGCAAAAAAAAAAAATCTTTAAATAATGATAAAAGCAGTTGAGTAGTATTTTCTGTTCTGAAAAATTTCAGGTAGTTTTTCAGTTTTCCAAACACAGCCCATGTTTTGTTGGTCACTGATCTGCTCAGCCCCAGTCCCCAACATGGGCCGTGTTGCTGTTCACACTCAGATATTTCTGTTCAATGCTTTGTTCTGGTTTTTGTGAAGGGTAAATTGAGTTACATCTGTACAAGTCAGACTCTGCAGGGTGGGTATATCTATTGTGGTTCCCAGACTGCACAGGTACTAATTAGTGAATTAATATACTTTGTGCAATTTCCTTACCAGCCCAGGCTCTTGCCTTACACCTATTCCTTTATTTGGGATTTAGATTTTCTTAGACATGTATTTGCTAAGAGGAATTATTGGCAGAAGTTCTGGAAGGGGAAGGTCTCAGGAGTGAGTTAAGAGAAAAAACTAACCTTGGTTTTGTTTCTTTGGTCTTCTAAAAATACCTTTCTTCTTCTCTTCACTGTTGTGAAAAGTGAATTCTACCCATTTGCCTATCCTACCTCTGGTATCTGTCTTGGAAAGTCTGTCCTGGTAGGATTTACCAGTGCTAATTCCATGTCCACAAGCCTTTGGACAGTTCTATTTGCTGTTTCTGCTGTTAGATACTTAGAAAGATTTTGGGGTTTTTTATTTGTAGGACCTAGATGGCATTCTCCCTATTGAAAAATAGATTCTGTGGTGTTGGAGGGGATAAAAAAATAAGATAAATTTATCTACATACCCATTTCATTAGGTACAAACTCTGAACATGTTCTTTTTCTGCATCTACATGGCAAACGAAATCTGGAATGATTATGTTATTAAAAACCAGAAGAATTGGAATCCACAAGG
Source organism: Neodrepanis coruscans (assembly GCA_013400695.1). Taxonomy (NCBI): domain Eukaryota; kingdom Metazoa; phylum Chordata; class Aves; order Passeriformes; family Philepittidae; genus Neodrepanis; species Neodrepanis coruscans. The sequence goes on from VYZS01038069.1 coordinate 58,593, forward strand.
TCTGAGCATTTAGTAAGGCCTTGATAAAATTTGTATTTTGGGAGTTAAAAAAGAATAGTTACTTGATTTTGTTTAACACATCTGCACAGCATAAACAGGCTGAAACATTTCGTGATGGAGAACCATGCACAGCCAGAGGGCTGATATTCTTCAGGAGAAATTAATGGTCTCTAATTGCCCCAATTCCTAAATAATTACTGGAAAATCACAGAACTTTGTCTATAGCTTTCAGTAAACCCTTGCATTTCACAAAATCCATCCTTAACTAAAGAGGAGAGTAGAAATATAAACAGATTATCTACTGTGTGCACTTTATTGTGTCTGTTGGTCTCTGTTAATGTCAAAGAGATGTATGTTGTGGTATTAGCAGCTCTGACATGGATTACTTTCAAATGCATTCCCTTTGTCCTGATTCCCACCTCCTGGGACTGACCACTGATGGAATTACTGCTCCTTCTCCTTGAAGAAAAGCAGCCTGCAAGCTCCTTATTTTGTGTTTTGTCTCCACAATGTTATTTTCATGTATTCCAATGTGATTTTAAATGCAAGTTTTTTTCTATTTGTATTTTGCTTCTTGCTCTTAAATATAAAATATAACTTGTGCGTTTCATGCCTATAGTTTCTTTAAGACTTTCTGCGTTGGATTTGGAGATAATGATTTATCTAAATTTAGGGTTGAAATACAGCATATTGTACATACCATTGTCTTTTAATTGTAGGGAGTGCTGAGCAATTTTTAGTTCTTACAAAATCAGATTCTTATTCTTCAAGTGTGACCAATTATCCAATAGAATTCTTTGTGGGTGTAGGTTTGCATGGATGTGGCACAGCACATTCCTTTCTCAGGAATATGTATTGTACCTCTAAAGTACCAGCTGACAATAGCTGCCAAAATTAGGCAGAAAATTGAGATTGCAGAGATGTTTGAAGCAAGAACTTAAAATTTCGCCACAGGTTTGTAACTGAGCATCAGTTAAAATCTGAGTGTGGTGGACACCATTATGTCTCTCCTCTTTCCTTATTTTTAAGATTCTCTCTGCTCTTGGGTAGTATTTCATATTGAGAGGCCAATCTAGGAGTGTTTTAATAGGCTACCTGCACTCAGAGATGTTAGGGGTTTTTTTAAGATTTAATTTTTGGAGCATAAACAAAAATAGAAATTCCGGCTGCCCAGGGAATGGAAGTGTTTGAAAGATGTGTGGATGTGGTAAAAGTTCCAGCCTGCTTTACTGTCAGTTCTCTCTCCCATCAAAACAAGGTGTGCTTTTCCATTGGGAGCTGAGTAGGAATGTGTCAGACCAGTGTGGCTGAAGGATGGCAGAGCTCTGGCTCCACTCTAGTGCCTCCCCACCAGCTTTTTATTGCCCTTCACAACTGCAAAGCAGCTTCTGGTTTCCAGTATAGAATTTGAAGTATTTGTTTAAAGATGGTGTTAGAAACTAAAAATGGCATAAAAATGAGGAAAAGCCTTTAAAATGTAATTGTCCCTAGTAGTGAACTCCTAAAAGCTGCTCAGGACTGCGTTTCATGAGTCTTTAATTACAGAAGTTAAAAGGTTGGTACTTGTGATTTTCCAGATGATTGAAGGCATTCAAAGCTTTTCAAGTCTGTGCTACTTCTCAGCTCTCCTCCCACCTCTATTTGTTCATTCCCCTTTGGTCGCCTCAGTGTGTGAGTCAGGGAGAGATGAAAAGAAATAATTATCAAAGCAGAAGAACACAGAATGAACAAATTAGGTATTTTTAAAAAATACTGTCAGGATTTGAGCTATGCTTGGCATTCCTTTAGCTCTCCAGAACAATGGAGGGTTGCATTTTAGTTTGAGTTACCACATATGTGCAAGTTACACAATGCTAAGAATATTCCTAAAAAGCATTTATTGATCCAGCTCAAAATGTGTAAAAAGAGAGAATCCTTTCAAATCAAACAGCATGAATTTTTTATGTTTGGGGATCTTTGCTCCTTCTTTCTATTCTTCACCTTTTAAACTTGTGTTAATAAATCCAAATCTTGGTAGAGAGTCTATTACAAATAGTTTTTCATGGTAATAGATTGATTTTTTTTTGTCTCCCTCCTTTGTCCATCGTTTGACCTCCCTTGTGATGATAGTCTGCTTTCTCTGAATGTTTGAGAAAGAGCTTAGAGAGAGCTGCCTTTGAGCGCTCGCTGGGGAGGATACGGGAGAATTGGATTAAATTTTGTCCTTGGTTTAAGAAGGATTTAAATAGATGTTTCTCATGTCTCAAGGTCCCAGCTTTGGGGCAAACAGCAGATGTGAGATGGGTGTGCTCTGCCTCTCTTGGTATTCTCTGCCATCAGCATTGGAAAAATGTAAGGGTGGTTTGGGCAGGGAAAGCCCATCCAAACACAACTGCAAATCCTTGTCAGGACCTTTCCTGGAAAAGGAAATTCTCCAAAGAGCTGTGACACTAGTTGAAACTCAGAGTGCTGCTTGTGTGTGTCAGTCCGTGACAGTTCACTCAGTTTTCCCCTGTATGCTGAGGTTTGGGTTAATTTTTGAGGTGTTTGGTGTAATCACTCTGTTGGTTCTTGTTGGGCTGCATCTCCTTACATTGTCAGTGAGCAACTTTTCCCTTCTTTCCAATGGGCTGCTCTCCTGCCTTTTCTCAGTATCCAGGTGTACAGTTGTCCACAGAACAGAAGCACAGAATCATTAAGGTTGGAAAAAACTTCCAAGATAAAGTCCAACCTGTGCCCAGTTCCCCCTTGTCAGCCAGCCCAGAGCACTGAGTGCCATGTCCAGTCATTCCTTGGACCCCTCCAGGGATGGGGACTCTAAACCTTCCTGTGCAGCCCCTTCCAATGCCTGACAGCCAATTCCATGAAGAAATTCTTCCTGGTGTCCAACCTGAACCTCCCTTGGCACAGCTCAAGGCCATTCCCTCTCACCTTGTCCCTTGTGTTCCCTGGGAGCAGAGCCTGACCACCCCCAACTCCCCGACCCTGTCAGGGAGTTGGAGGAGCCAGAAGGTCCCTCCTGAGCTTCCTTTTCTCCAAACTGAGCCCTCCCAGCTCCCTCAGCTGCTCCTCACAGGACTTTTTGGAGAGTTTGTAGCTTTTTTTCTTCTAGATTTCTCTCAACAGTTCAGTGCTGAGGATGGTTTCAGTGCTGCACATCTTTCATCGAGGGCCTCTAGAAAGTCTCATCTTCTATCTAACTCAGGTGAAGAACCTGATCAAGAAATTGATCATTAGTAAAACTGAAAGTTTTAATATCAATCATTATGATCTAATAAAAATATTTAATTACCTTTCATTTCTTCTTGACAAATATTGTGATTTTAGTGACAGATATTAACTCTGCAGTACAAGAGACTGAAAGTGATGATAAATAAAAAAAGAGCATTTTGGTTGTTCATTTTCCCAAGGGATGCATAAAAAATGATACCACGTAAGGAGTAATAAACGACACCATATCAATTTGTATTTACATTATCACAAATTGTATTTCCACTGCATAATGGCAAATCATCTAATAGCCACTCATCACTGCTACTGAAGTGGTTTGTCCTGCTAATTTATTTCAGTGTAGCCTCTTGTTCCCTTTTATAATTTGTGTGTGTTTATATGACAATTTTGACCTTGACTCTGGTAGTTGCTGTTTCCAGGTTGATTGGTGTCTAAAATTCTGTGGTGTTTTCTGCACAAATACATTAGGTTTTATTTGGGATAGACCTGTGTAAGTAGGGGAGAATAAAATTTGTGTTAATATAATTACAGAATCAGTAGAGGGGTTTAAAAATAACTTGTCTCAGATGGCATTTGATAAAGGTAATTAAAGCATGAAGAGTAATGATGAAACCCTTTTGTTCTGCTGCTCTCCTGTAGTGCTTCAGGCTTAGTATTTTACAAGCAAAACACTGAGTTCTGGCCTGGAAATTTCACTGTGATGGAAACTTCTAGTCTGCTGCAGAAATGGAAAAAATTTTGTTAGTATCCTTTTCAATAGAGACATTGTTAAAAAAATACACTGTTTTAGAAGGTGTTGGTTTGTGAGCTTGGGGTGTCTTACCCATTCCTAGCAATGCTGTATTTTTGGAAGACCTAGTGTCCAGGGTGAGCCATGTGTTAATAAAAAATAACCTTTTATTAACTGCTCATGTACATAATTTTAAATACCAGTAGCAAATACACATCAGGAGCAGGTTGAACTGAGCCCATGCTGGGGCCACGGAGGTGATTAAGGGCTTGGAGCATCCATTGCCCAAGAAGAGGCTGAAAACTGGGATCACTGAGTCTGGAGAAGAGAAGAGAAGAGGAGGCTCAGAGAGGTCTTACAAATACCTGGTGACAGGGGCTGGTAAGGGCACGAGGTAGACCCAGTGTTACCCAGAGACAGGACCAAGGCAGTGGGCACAGACTGAGATACAGGATGTTCTGTTTAATGACCAGAAAAAACTCGTTACCGTGAGCATTGTGAAATACAGGAGCAGGCAGCTGAATCTCTATCTATGGAGATACTCAGGCCCTGCCTGGATGTGGCCTTGAGCAGGGGTTGGACTGCCCCATCTCCAGGGGTCCCTTCCAGCCAAAACAACTCTGTGACTCTGCTTCAGTCGCAGAACTTTAAAACTGCAAATTTCACTGTTTATTTCTGTACTGTTAAGAGGCTTTTTTAAGCTATGTTGATTATACCTCAGGTCTTTCCGTGAATTATTATTTCTCTGTGCTTAGAAGAAACCTCATCTGTGCTTTTTTTTGCTTATTCAGGCAGGGGAATTTATCTTTTCAGGGATGAGCTGCAAGTTTCACAAAGGATGTGTTTTATCCAATTTGGCAGTCTGAACATATAATTGAAACAAAATCATTGATAGAGTCACGTATGAGAAACTACAATTCTGTAGCTGCCTAGAAAGAGGGAATTAATGTTCCTGTTTCTCTGGCTCTGCTGCTGGGGCAAATTCCCAAGTGAAGCAAAAGTGGATATTTAAAGTGTCAAGAGTGTTCAAGTTAACAGTATGTGGGTTAGAGTACATTAGAGATTACCTTGTCAGAAAGATTACCTTGTAAAAAGTAAATGTGAATATTTGCTATCTCCTCCTACTGACTTTCTCTGTAGATACTAAAGTGACTGCTACTCACTAGGTACCCACTCTACTCCCAGTCTAATCTTTGTGTGGAGGCAGGCTTGGTGTACCCTCACACAGCGGAAGTGGGAAAGCTTTGGAAGATCCTGGTCAGAGAAAAAATACTGATTCCCCAGCTGCCATCCTTCTGAACCAATGCCTCGAGTGAGGCACTGGAGCAGGTTGCCCAGGAAAGTTTTGGCTGCCACATCCCTGGAAGGGGGATCCCTGGACAGGGCATGGAGCAACCTGGGATAGTGGAAAGTGTCCCTGTCTGTGGCAGAGGGTTGGAACAGCATGATCTTCATGGTCCTCTTCCAACCCAAAACTGTTCAGTGGTTGTGTGACCCAGAGAGCTGAGCTGGGACACCTTCTCACACCGGCAAGTGACTTTCAGCCAGAGTTACCAGTGTGATTCTCAAGTGGGATCTTAATTTACCATTTTATTTTTCCTTTCTCCAGATCTTCTTGGAGAACTCTAATCCTTGAAACAAAGATCCTGAATAGATACAGAGACCAGAGAAACTACTTAAAAAGTAGGTTTGGGCAATACTGGAGACATTTATGTTGAGGCGGTAAAATTGCTTGAGTCTTCAGAGATCTTGATATGGTAAACAAAAGGTTATTGCTTGATGTTATTTTTTTCTAACTGAAGAGGCTTTGGGCAGTTATGGTTTATGTCATAGCAGTTTTTGTGTCAAAATGACAGAAAATTTCCTGTGTTAAAGAAAATACCAGTGCAGCAATACCAACAAGCCTTGTCTTAACTGCAGAAAAAAAGTGCTTGGCTTAAATGACTTAGAGATATTTCTAAGTCCAGAACATAGAGAATCATAGAAAAATATCTCCCTCTTGATTGACCACAATGGGGTTGCACTTTGGCCTTCTCTTTCTCCAGTGAGACCAGGCAGCCCTGGCCTTTCCTCATGTCACAGGCTTCAGCCTCCAGCCATCCTGCTGGATCCTGGCTGCTCCTGCTCCGCTTGTGGTTACAGCAAGGGATGGAACTGACGGGCCTGACCCCAGGCACACACTATTCCACTGTTCCACATGTGGTGTCCAGGTGCTGAGGACAGAAGAATTACCCATGGTCTGCACTATAGGATGGATACAGGAGCAAGCAGGGAAATGAGAGGTCTGCCTTCATGAAGAATATTGGGGAATCGAGCAAGTGGGATATAACAAAGGTACTTGGAACTACATGGTTTTAAAAAATAAGTAACATGTGCATTCTCAGTCTATTGATTGCAACTCCACATTAATAGATTTATAAATATAAGAAATATATTGCTGAATTTTAGATAACTTCTGAATACTGATGTCAAAATCTTTATGTAGAGATCACTTTTATTTGAGAACAGTGTGTCCATAGTACAGCTAAATCAACAGCAGTTCTCTTTCTGGCCACAGTAAGAGCAGAATCAAGCCCCGAAGTATTTAATCAGGAGAAGAATTCAAAAAACATAGAATAGTTTGGAAGGGACCTTGAAGCTCGTCTTGTTCCACCCTCCTGCCATGAGCAGGGACACTTTTCACTGGATGAGGTTGCTCAGGGCCCCATCCAATCTGGCCTTGAACACTTCGATAGCATGTCTTTTTCTCAAGTTAGCAACATTGTTTGTCAGTGCCAGACAATTTTGTGTCAGCTCAGTCTATTTTGCAGTGAAATCAGGTGTTTCCCAGCCGTGGTGGTCGTGTCTGCTCACAGGAGTCACATTGTTTCACAGGGTGTGCATGGCATGAAATGTGTTGAACTGAAGACACACCGACAGCATGAGGGTTTGCTTCTTAAATTCCAAGCTGTCTGGATTACTCTGGAACGGAAAAGATGTTTTCCTGTCACTCTTCTCTCTTGAAACAGCAGTAACAGGATCTGCCCTGGTGTCTGTGGGCTGGTGTGGGGATGCTGGATGGAGCAGGAGGGCTGGAGAGGAGAAGGCAAACCCCGGCCTCTTACCTTGCTCCGAATTCTTGGAGTGCTGACTCATTCAGAACATTAGATTTGGCTCCCCAGCTGGATTATTTTTGGCTACCGCAGTTGATATTTGAGGTTTATTTTTACCTGTTACTAATTTCCATGAAACTGAAAGCAAGAGCGGTGTCATGTGAGGAGCCATGTCTGAGCACCGCAGCGAGAGCGGCGCCTGCAGACCGTGCCCGCTGCCATTAATTAACGCTCCTGCCCATTCTCGGAGCGTCCCTCCCGTTCCTTTACAGCAGCGACTCTCCAAGCAGCAGTTAATTGCCGCGGCCCCGCTTGTGCTGCTCCCCCGTCCTGTGTGCCTGGCACTGCAGCCTGGCAGATCCAGCCGTGCCGGCGGCACAGGGACCGTGGCAGATGGGAGCGGACCTATTTATAGCCCCGGACGGGCTGCCCGGGGTGAGCGCTGCCCGAAGAGTCTGGCACGAGTGTTTGCAGCTATTACGGCACTGGGAAGGCAATTTCAGATGGGCATGGCGGGGCGGGGGGGAATAGTCAGAATTTGCATTCCTCGGAAGCCACCAAAGCCGCGCTTCATATCCATCCCTCTATCCAGTATCCATCCCTCTATCCAGTATCCATCTCTCTATCCAGTATCCATCTCTCTATCCAGTACCCATAGTTTTCTGGCCAGTGGAAGCTATTGTTTTTGCTCTTGATCTCTGCCCTGTCTGCAGCAGTTGCCCCAAAGCCTCGCAGACCCAGCCTGCCTCCGGCTTTGTAGCCCTGGCCCTGGCTGAACTGGAAGAGTTTAATGTGCTGTGGAAGTTGTGCTGCCATGGCAACTCAGGCACACGGAATTTTAATTGCAAGGCACAATATATGTTTATGAAAATAATTAATAAAAATGCTAACGGGGTGTTTTTATTATATTAGTGGGATTTTTTGTGCTGTGCTTCTCACTACTGTTTGTTTGCACAGCAGGAATTCTGTGAGGCAGGGGGGTTTGAAATTCAGTTTACAATTTTATCATGTTACTGCTTTCATCATGAAGTTTGGGGATTGGTTTGTTTTATTTTTTTATTTTAAAATCAGATCAGATGAAGCTTGGGGGTTTTTCAGTGTTTATCCTGGGTGTGTTTGGATGATTTGGGGTTTGATGGCATTTTGTATCAAAAGTAGACAATGTCACAGAATTTCATACCAGAGCAGTGGGACTCATGCAGCCCTGCAGATCCAGGTGCCCGGCTGACAGGAGTCTGTGAGGAGGAAGGATAAGGAGAGGTTATCTGAAGTTTTGTACTATTCAAGGAGAACTCCCCCTGCAGCCCCTCCTGGGCAGGTGTGTCCCAGGTGCTGAGCTGGGCACTGATGCTGCTGTGCCAGAGCCTCCCCCTGCTGCCCTCGGTGCCTGGAGCAGCACAGCCATGTTTTTATGGAGCAGTGCAGAGCTGGAGACACAGGACTGTCGATACCTCGAAATGGAGGCGTAATGCACTGTGCCTAATCTGCGCTGGAGATGAATTTTCTTGCTTCATCTTTTTATTGGCAATTAAAGGCTGCTCTATGGTTTTGGTATTGATTTTTTTTTTTTTTT
>VYZS01038069.1:67425-94089 GCA_013400695.1 Neodrepanis coruscans
AGATGTGCATGGCGGGGCGGGGGGGAATAGTCAGAATTTGCATTCCTCGGAAGCCACCAAAGCCGCGCTTCATATCCATCCCTCTATCCAGTATCCATCCCTCTATCCAGTATCCATCTCTCTATCCAGTATCCATCTCTCTATCCAGTACCCATAGTTTTCTGGCCAGTGGAAGCTATTGTTTTTGCTCTTGATCTCTGCCCTGTCTGCAGCAGTTGCCCCAAAGCCTCGCAGACCCAGCCTGCCTCCGGCTTTGTAGCCCTGGCCCTGGCTGAACTGGAAGAGTTTAATGTGCTGTGGAAGTTGTGCTGCCATGGCAACTCAGGCACACGGAATTTTAATTGCAAGGCACAATATATGTTTATGAAAATAATTAATAAAAATGCTAACGGGGTGTTTTTATTATATTAGTGGGATTTTTTGTGCTGTGCTTCTCACTACTGTTTGTTTGCACAGCAGGAATTCTGTGAGGCAGGGGGGTTTGAAATTCAGTTTACAATTTTATCATGTTACTGCTTTCATCATGAAGTTTGGGGATTGGTTTGTTTTATTTTTTTATTTTAAAATCAGATCAGATGAAGCTTGGGGGTTTTTCAGTGTTTATCCTGGGTGTGTTTGGATGATTTGGGGTTTGATGGCATTTTGTATCAAAAGTAGACAATGTCACAGAATTTCATACCAGAGCAGTGGGACTCATGCAGCCCTGCAGATCCAGGTGCCCGGCTGACAGGAGTCTGTGAGGAGGAAGGATAAGGAGAGGTTATCTGAAGTTTTGTACTATTCAAGGAAAACTCCCCCTGCAGCCCCTCCTGGGCAGGTGTGTCCCAGGTGCTGAGCTGGGCACTGATGCTGCTGTGCCAGAGCCTCCCCCTGCTGCCCTCGGTGCCTGGAGCAGCACAGCCATGTTTTTATGGAGCAGTGCAGAGCTGGAGACACAGGACTGTCGATACCTCGAAATGGAGGCGTAATGCACTGTGCCTAATCTGCGCTGGAGATGAATTTTCTTGCTTCATCTTTTTATTGGCAATTAAAGGCTGCTCTATGGTTTTGGTATTGATTTTTTTTTTTTTTTTGAGTGTAAGCCATGCACTAATTCTGTCTTCTTGTGAGTAGTTAATATTGTTTATTCTGAAGTATTTTAGATTTCTATTTTATAAAGAATTAAAGAGAACCCAATAAAGTACAGGCTGTTTTGGTTTGAAAATAATGCAGTACTGGCATAGTGATGTAGATGGGGTAACTGTTTAGTTATTCCACATGTTTTCCTCATTTCTTTCTGACCCTCAAGCATGAAGATTTTAATGCTGTAGCTGCGAGCAAAGTGAAATGTCATCTAAGTCATTACCATCATTTTTCCCATGTACGTGCAATATATGAATTTAAATGCTAACGAGGGGATTTTTTTTAAAGTATGTTGCCTTGTAAAGTTCCTTTTAGAAATAACAAAACTGGACAGGACTTCTTCCTTGAAAAAGGAACATTATGTGATACCAATTGATCTTTGTATTGGGTCAGGAAAGTCACCCACAGTTCAATCATATCTCTGTATTTCATTGTTTGCTACAGGCTTTCTCAGGTGTTCACAGAATACCACCTCTGTTATATTACATTGTGCGTTTATTGTTGCTGGCTAAATGATTTTATTGCTGTGTTACAGCTTTCAAATGGATGGGAAAACAAAAATACATTCTGCTCATTAAAGGGTTGTGTATCAAGTTCAACTTCATTAGTTTTGATTAGGACTGAGTTGGTGCCATCTGTGCTGTCAGTGTCGTACATCTTTCACAGAAAAGATGAGAGATTGGAAATCCAATTCTCTCCTGGTGTATTGCCCTCTTACTTGGTGTGGTTTAGCACAAAATTAACTTGGCTGGATTCCATTTCTTTGTAGCTGAGCTTTTTATTTTTGGCTTCAGTTACCTGGCAGAGGAGTCTTGGGGCCAAGTTTTGATCTTATGTGCCTGACTGGTTACCATGTACATTTTTTTTTTTAAAGCTTCAAGCACTGGTTTCAATGCCATTTGAAAATGAAGAAATACTGCAGTATATTACCACTGTGTTAAGAAATACAATAGAAATATTGTTGCCTGTGATAATACTGAAATAAATTAAAAACTAGTTAAGGGAGGGAAATGAAACAGTATTGTTTGCTAGAGATGGAAACAACTTTCTTGAGTAGAGAGCTCACTAATGTTGTGGGGAGCACTGGGGGAAGCTGGGAAGCGCTTCAATCTCCAAGAGATGTTAATGACCTACCAAGAGTCAGGGAAACCCATCTCTTTGTTGTTTACAGATGAGCATTCCTACACTGCTTCATCAGATGGAATTCTTTGGATATATATGTATGTATTTAAGTGACAGGAGTGACACAGAGACCTCTGTAGCAGACACAGAGGTGATCTGAGAGATTCCCTGTCAAACCTATAGGTGTGAGTCCTGCCAGGTCCAACCTGAGCTCTTGTTTGGGAAGCAGCTCCTGTGCCAAGTGTTCTTTCCAGTACTTGGAGTTGCAGAGGATCTTTAAACATTATCCTGGGTGAAATATGGAGTGGCACAGAACTGCTGCTTTTTGCAAAGCTGATGGAGAGCAGGTTCCTTGAGAGCTCCAGCTCCCCTGAATTGGGGTGGCTCCGGTCCTGACCCCTCGCCTGCCCCACTTGACCCTTCCTACCTCCTCTGCTTTTCCACTGCCACCGGAGCTCGTGTGAGCAGCTGGGAGAGACATCAGGGAGCTGACCTGGATGGAAATTAATGGTATATTTTCCTCTGGGGTAGCTGTGGCCTAGATTAGTTCAGCGTGTGATCAGATAAGTGCTGGTGCTGGCTTGGGGGAGTGTGTGGGATGCACAGCCAAGGGGAGGAGTAGCACAAGCCGTGGACAGTGGGATTGCCAGGTGCCACAGTACACAGGATTCCAGAAGGGAGTGGCTAATCCAGGCAGAGGTTTACTTGCCCTTTGACTTGAAGTGATGCTCAGTATGTTTAATCCCCTTAATCTCAAATAGGATGATGATTTCTTTTTAGGGTTAAATTGTCGTTGCTTGGTCTTGGAAAAGTAGTTCTGAAGTATAAAACACAATTCTATAAGTTATTGATCTTAGTTTTTGTGAGAGGCCATGCTGGTTAGCACTGCACACTTTTCCATAATAGCAATTGTATCATCATGAATAAAAAGATTTCTTGAAAAATTTAGTCATTTTCCTGACAAAAAGTAACAGCAGAACCCGGGCAGATCCTTACTGGTTTAACTCATGCCTCACTGCTTTCGCTAGAGTTAGAAACTCCTTAAAATGTGGGGTTTAGACAACTCCTGGATGCAATTTTATTTTGACTAGCTGGAATAAATCCCTTTCTTGGCTTTCTCCCTTTGTCTTTGAAGTGATGGGTGGGAATTGCTGAGCAGCTCCTGTAATTGTTGCCAGCCCGCTGGTAAGAGCTGCTCCTCTCCTCTCCCTGGGAGCCAGCTGGAAGATAAATAGTAAGGCTAACGAAGCATGAAGAATTATTGGCCTACAAATTAACAGTTAAATACTTCAGGGTTTGAGTTGTTGGTTTGGAGTTTTTTTTGTGAACATCCAGAAATACATGTTTGTCCTCTTCAAAGACAACTCTGCAACATCACTGACCGTTTCTGGGTTATGTGCTGTGAAAAATACCTCGGAAAAATGCACTTGCTTTGCACCTGCAGTGAGAAGAGTGCACTTTGATCTGTGTTTAAAGTGTGTTCAGTGTACTTTAAATGTGTACTTTTGTGTTAATTATCTGTTTTGATGCATTTCATGAAGATAAGAGATCTTCACCAACACCTGGTTTGCTGCTTCCCCCCGTGATGGTCACAGTGTCTGTGTTGATGGGGGTTATTTTACCTCACACTGGTGTAGTTTGTGAGTGTTTATTCCTTTTTTTTTTTTGCTGTTTTTGTTTGGAGGTTTCCCAGTGCTGTTTATTTCTGTCTTGAAAGGTTCCTCCTCTCATCCTGTCAATTATTGATGAGGTCTGCTCTTGGAGCATTTGTTCGTAATGAATAATTTCAAAGACAAATAAAAGACCCCTCTGCAAATTTAATGTATTGCCCTTTTGTAGTGTGTTATATTGCTTTCTTGGAATGGTGCATTGGGAAAAACAATCCAAAGCAAAAGCTATTTTGTTTGAAGTTTTATGCATTATGTATATTTTTTCCTGTGAAGCTACAATATGTGACATATTTAGGAGGACTAAGAATGGTGGGAATTGTGTCATTTGCAAATGGAGAAACAAATACTTCCTTTAAGTTAGAATTTTATCTATTAGTATATTGGGTTTGCATGTTAAAGAATGTACAAGCAATGGATCAGGAGGGATTAAAATTCTATGCTTAGAAGTAGAAAAACCTAGTTTAACAAATAGTCTGAAAGGAAATACTTTATTTTGATAATGTGCCTTTTTTACTTATAATTGACTTATTTTCACTGTAAGGAGGGATATTTTTAATGTAGTTACAATCTAAAATATGGATTGTTTAATTATATGATGGGCCTGAGAATTAGGGACAATTGATGCTATAGGTTGGTTTTTTCCTTTTCATAGCCCAGCCTAAAATGTGCTTCCTGGAGGAAGGGACAATCATTAGGGCACCTGGGAAATACATTAATATTTCTCCTTGACACCATGACCCTGCATTTTTGTGTTGTCAGAAGAAAGGTGGAAACTCCATCTGCTCTAAGTCGTCTTTGAGGTGAAATCAGGAATCAGGAGTGCCCTTTCTTCTCCTTCTCCCCACCACTTTTCTTTGTGATGACCTCTTTAAACACCACAGCACGTGGCGTAACGTAAGGTAACATTGCAATCATCGTATATTAGATGTGATAAATCCCTGGCATTTTAAACCTGGAGTCTTACCTTTCCCACACTTTTTTTTCCAACTTTTATATCAGTTATTTTTTCCTTTTTTTGATGTGTAACACTGTGACACTGCTGTTCAGATTGGACAGAGCTTTTAGGTCATTTTTCTACCACTTGCTTTGAAACAGCAAGTTCAGCTGCAGAAAAACTATAGAGATAATTTAAAAATCTGCCTTGAGACTGAACTGTATTTTGTCTTTTTTTTCCTATGATACAAAGCAAGGCTGAACTAAGAACAATGGGCTCTGAAATTCAATGTTGTTAACTGCTGATTGAGCCACTGTCACACTGCATTGGGGTTTGGGACCAACAATGTGCAGAGAGATTTCATGGGGTTAAAAAAAGTTAGATAAAAGCTTTTTCAATTATTGAAAAGCCAGAATTACCTTTTCAATTAATAGCTCCCTATCTTGCTCTGAGATATGTATTGTAATTTGCTTATTGAAGTTTTCATTCTGAATAGAGTACTCTAGTTTTCTGATAGCTGTGCAAGAGATTGTGTGTCCAGTAAAATACTTTGGAGATAAAAGATTTTCCAATTAAAAGAAAACGTGAGGAAATGGCAGCTGTCATGTAGGAAAGCAGAACTGAATAGTGAGAGACTCCAGGTGTTTCCTGGACACACGTTTTTTGGTTTGCCTATAAATAGCAGTTGTGTTTACACTTACTGATTCTTCGCAGGAAACTCTGCAGGTACTTCATGGAAAACTTTGTACCATTTTCTGTTTAGACTTGGATCTGGTTTTATCTCTTCTTGATGTTTTCCATCTTTTATATCCTATCTTGATATATATCTTATATAATGGGACATTAATATTTTTCCTTCTGCTTAATCTCTCTGTGAGAGGCTGTAACCTACTTTCTGTAAGAGTAAAGTCGGTTTTGTGTCTTGATCTTGGGAAGGTGAAAGTGCTGGTAAGACTCAATATTGCTAATGCCCTGATCTGTGTTTGTTCTGGCTGTTAAGATAATGAGTCTGGTTTTTGTAGGAACAAAGTCATTTAGATGGATTGCTGGAGAAGGTACACCTGCCTTTTGGGTCACAGTTCTAAAGTGGTTTGGGGAGCTTTACAGTGCCAAAATGCACATTAAGGATGTTCACCATAATGCTGTTAGCATATCCCAAAAGAAATGTGCTAGTTTTATGAATTTTTCCAGGCAGGGCTCTGAGTTCCACTCAGCTGTTAGAAATGTTCCTCTGTGACTGTGCTCTGAGCTCCGACGGGCTGAGTGCCCTCCAAGAGTTTGCTGGGATTTGGAAGCCTCTGTGCTCTGCTAGAGATATCAGGCAGGAACTGTAGGCTCAGAGGGGTGAGTGGAGGGGAAGGGTTGTATCTTTGAAGTTTTAGAGTAAAATGGAATAGCATGGTTCTGTTGGAGGGGTCCTGCAACAATCATTTTGTCCAGCTAAATACCTCAGGGCTGGCTAAAGTCAAAGCATATTATGAAGGGCTTTGTGCAAATGCTCTTTTTACCTTTAAAAGCACTGGATACCTGTGTAAGGCAGCAAAATGAGAAGCCAGTCACAATGGGCTGTGCTGCAGCTTTATTATCCTTCTGCTCCAAAGATCAGGTTTTGTTACAACAGTGTAGTGGGATAGCTGTGTTACAATCCTTAGGATGACTTACTACAGTTGTTTGGGGCTTTAAAAATATTTTTCCATTGTTTCTTACACATGAACTAAAGTAAAATGGCCACTCTGTCATAATCCATGGCAGGAGATTCTGCATTTAACAAATTTGATACATGGGGTTGTTTGTGTCTTAATTGAAATGCACATTTTTCTCTGAGGAAGGGGTATCAGCTCTCCTGCTTGTTGGTACTTATTTTTGTGGTATTAATTTGTTTGCATATGTCATTAATAGGAATAACTTTTGTGAAGTACTTTTGTCTCTCCTGTTTAGTCCTTACTTTGCTGTTGGGAAAAGAATGTATTTGAGTATCATTTGATGATTTTGGGGACTTAATCCTCTGGCTGTGTGGTCCTTGAAAGTGATGATATTGCACATTCTTACAGACCTATATGGTGTCTAGTTTTAAAACTAGTACTGGTTTGAAACTGGTACTAAATACCAGTTTATAGAAAAAAAAACAAACATAATAAATTGCTTTTTATGCTCTACATTGAACTTCCCATGCTGAACATTCTAAACTGTGGGTGGATCTCATTTTATAAACTAAGTGACCCAAAGTAATACAAGCTATTAGTCTGTAAATGCACAGGTTCCTAAAGGCTGCTCACTGTTGCAGGAAGAAGAGCCTTTGAAAACAGAAGAAATATGTACTGCATGCAACTCATAAATATGGCTTACATGGAAACGGGGGTGTTACATATAAATGAATGCATAAACAGACGTGTGATGTTACAGAAATGTGGATTCAGAGGTAGTAAGAAGCTCTCGACTTTCAGTGTTCTCTGATATGCATTTATACACTTTTAAGTGGCTCTTTTTGATTGATATTTCCTTTAATTTGCCAGTTAACACTTGTCCATGGTGGGAAAAGTGGCAAAGAGGCTGTTAGGGAAGTGTGGGGGAGCCAAGGTCACACAGATAAGGAATTGCGCATTAAAACCAAATGAAATCTGAAAGGGTCTATTAAGAAAGGTTGGTGAAGTGTAATGCAAAATACAGCAGTTCTTGTCAGAAAGAGAGATGGAAACACAATGGAGGATTGGTTGTCCTTGTTCTTGTCAGGAAAACCTGTAAGAATCCAGGTTGGAGAGTATTGCAGTGCCCTCAGTTTTCTTCACTCCTGCTTTCTACCTGTAGTAACTAAGTACAAGAAGGGAGCAGCAATTTCTGAAAAAGCCAGTATCCACTTTTTACTTAAATAAATCCAAAGAAGACAAGCAACTTTAAGAAGTTTAAATTTTAATCTCCATCAGATGGATATTATAGGAATTGAAGAATTCTTGAACAATAGGATTGCTTTAATAGCCCAGTATATGTTTGTAACACTCAAAAAGGAAAAAACCCTTTTTACCTTTTTAATAAGTATGACTAGACTTTATTAACTTTATAGTTTGCATAGGATAAAATGAATTCAGATTTTCCTTCAAACTGATTTTCATTAATTTAAACAAAGATAAGCTGTTTAATTTATAGCTTTCCTTTGTGAGTCAATGAGAACTAAATATAATCTGTCTGGTATTTCTCTCATCTCCCATCTTTTATCTTGTTTTGTTTCTCCATTTCACCACTCTCCTTGTCTTCATTTATGTCCCTTCTGTTTAATTCTGTTTCCCTCTCTCCTGGTTTAGACTTTTCTCTGTCCTGTTTCAGTCCCTGCTTGCTGCTCGTTGTCCCCTGACTCTTCTGCACAGTGAGAGTCCAATAGCACTTCTTTCCCACTTTGACATGTTGACCATAATCACATCTGTGAGCTCTTGAGGTGATTTAGCCACAGTTTGCATACAGCAGAAGGGGGAAACAGCAAACAGCAGCTCACCTTGATCTCTCCTGATGGATGAGGGGTCATTTCTGTTGGCACTTTGGGGAAGGCCTCAGGAACACCAAGTTCCTTTCCAGCCAGCCCAGCTGAGCCCTGGGGGATCCCCTTTCTGCCTTTACAGTTTCCTGTCATTTCTGATCACAGGAATGTCACTGTTTTATTACTGCTTCTTCCTTCTGCCAATACCTTTCTGAATGCTCCTGGAGGTGAAAAGGATACGGTGACATGGAAGTTGCTAAGTCAGTTTAATCCTTTGGGGTCTTTTGTTTTCATTTGTTCTTTTGGGGTTTGGGTTTTTTTGAGGTGGTTTTTGGCAGACTCTGCAGTAGAACCTAGTGCTTGAGAATTAACCATCTGTGGATACAACCTTATTTAACAAATGGGGAAGGGATTTTCTTTCTGTTCAATGTAATGATCTGAAAACATGGGAAACAAACCCTCCAAACCATAAAATTGTGTTTCAGTGATGGTGACCCTTGAAAAGGATTGTAAGAAAATACACTTCGGTCTAGCTGTGGGACTTTTGTTGGGTGATAAATTTAATAAGAAAGTCAAGTAGAGTAAATGTAGTTTTACTTAAAAGATCCATGATACAGACTTTAACATCCTGTGTTATGTAACTGAGGCATGTTACAACTGCAGATGCATGGAAGGTGCTTCTGTAGCATTAAAAAAAATGGTATTTTTTCAGAAATACCCTTTATGTGGAGGGATTAGTGCCTCTTTGTGGTTTGTTTGCATTTTATCATTATAACTTTGCTTTGTTCTTCCATGCCTGAGGGTTTATACTGAAATGAGTTAATTGCCTCTTATGATGATGAAAGTAGCTGGTTTTATATGTCTCATGGTTATTCCCAGTTTCTTATGGGATGGGAAATCGATTTTCCTCATTGGCGGAAATGTCAGAGGTGCTGAGAAGGCAGTGTTGGTTCACTTAGAATTAGCATATTTAAACAGATTCGCTTTTGTTTTGTCATGGAGTGTTTGCAGAGACATCGGCAGAAATCTCGGTCCTGGGTTAGTCTGAAAATGAAGGGATTCAGCGAGAGATCGTTGTGAAGTAAGAGGATTATCTGTAAACCCAGATAACCTCCCCATTACAGTCAGAATAATTGGAATAGCTACACTTAATCATTAAGTAAGAGGTGGGCATAAGCTCCTGTTTTCTGACAAGGAGAGAGAACAGCTGAACTGTCCCTAAAATCTGCTTTTTCTGTACAGTATCTGTATAAAGCACTTTGGAAGTGTTCAGATCCACTAAAAGGCAGTATATAGAAGTCTGGTAACACTTGAAACTAAGTCAGGATTATTTTTGGGCACTGTGCTGTCTGCACTGTCTGGTCTTTATGTTCTGACCCGTGTGTGACCAGATAAATCCTGTCTGATGTCAGTGCTGTATTGATCTGAATCTGAGGGGGCACCAAATCGAAAGTGAATTTCAGCTTTCCAGCAATAGGAATGAAGCAGATCAATATACAAAGGCAGAAATGGAGGTTCTCACACAGCCCCACAGGTCCCAGTTCCATGCAGAGTTCTGGAGCATGGCCCTTCCTTTTTCATATGCAGTGCTGGGAAGGGTGTGGGACCTTGGGGGCTCAGGGAAGCTGAATTCAGGAATCTCTGTAGCCTGAATGTGCTGGTTTTGCTGGAGAATTAGAAACACGGAATAAGCTGGTTGGCAGTTTGGAGCACCCACAGAAACTCAAGGCAAGGGCCAGTGAGAAGGTGAAGGTACTGGAGCATCTCTCCTACGAGAAAGCTGGGATTTCTCAGCCTGGGGCAGAAAGGGCTGGAGAGGATCTTATCAATGTGTTTATGTACCTGGAAGGAGGTTGTAAAGAAGGCAGAGCCAGACTGTGCTCAGTGGTGCCCAGGGAGAGGACCAGAGGCAGTGGGCACACAGGAGGCCCCAGTGGAACCCACAGAGAAACTCCTTTACTCTGGGGAGGGGGCAGGGACACCTGCTCCCAGGGGGCTGAGGAGCTTTCACTGTTCAAAAGCTGCTTGGACAGTCATGGGCAACCAGCCCTGCTTGAGCAGAGTCCCTTCCTACCTTTGTGATTCTACATTTGTGATTCTGGTCCTTCCAGTACTTTTGTTCATTAGTTCATCTAAAATTGTATTAAAGACTTCCAGCAATAAGCTTATCGTGAGCCTCGGCAGCATCTGCTCAAACCTACTTAGAGCTGTCCCTGTGTGCTGCATTCCCTGTCCTTGCAGCTGGGAGGAGACTCGAGGCAGGGGTTAAGGGAGATGTGTCGTGTCCTTGTGTCAGCATCTCGGAATTGCTTATGCCCACGATTCTTCTTGCAGCCACTCCAGGGCTGCATTCCCAGCGTGGTGGTTGCTCAGCACAGCCCTGGGTGGCTGCAGGTTCAGCAGCTGTCTCTGAAGGATTCAGCAAGGAATTGTAGATGAATAGGACACCTTAAAATAAATCTGTGTAGAAACCAGGCATAAAATAGAACAAAGTATTACGGGCACTGTACTGGCCTTGTCTAACTTTTCCTTTTAGTGCAGTGTTACAGTATCTCTGTGATTACTTTCAAATTCTTATAGAGACCGGGATGAAAACCGTGCGCTTCTGTTTCTCTCCCTTTCCATGTCTGGCTGGTCTTTATTTTGTGCCATGCACTGGTTTCTCAGGCTGCAGTAATACCTCCTAGGTCTTGTTAAAAAGTGATTTTGATGTTTTATACTCCCAAAGAGCCAGGGAAGATGAATTAATAATGGAATTGTTGATCTTCATAGTCCTGCAAGATGAGGGGTTCAAAAAATGCACACTTCCAAATAACAGGCTGCCCTCATAGTAAGGAAGATATAAAGGTGGTGTTGTCAGAGCAGGTGCTGAAATGAAATGTCCAGGATATCAAATGGTTGCTGAATTATGGAGCTGTTGTCAGAGAGTGGGTCTGGGAGATAACTGAGTTGGTGTGCAAACATTACAGCTGGCCCTGGGTCCTGCTGAAGTGTTTCTGCCTGGATTATTGGAAGAACTCCATTGTTTAAGAAAACACGGGGCAGATGTTTCCTTTTTGAAGAAACAGTCTGTGCACTTCAGCAACTACAAACTTGAGAAGCTTTTTAAAATCAATGTATTGGCAAATCTTTATCTGCATAGTGCTACAAGACACTCCCTCCTTGTTAAAATCAGTGTCACTGAACTGGATAAACTTCCTGGATATTGCAGCATTTTCTCTCTTCATTAATGTTTTGCCAGCAGCAGCACAGGTGCCAAAGGTCAGGGTGTGCCAGCAGGCTCACATGGCTACAAATTTTGTTGGAAGTCTTTCTTGGTCCTGGAGACACCTGGCTTGTAAAGGAGAAGTTGAGCACTCTGCAAAACAGACCATCCGTTAAAATCTTAAATGGACCAGTTGCATTGATCATGTCATCTTTTGGATACCAGAAGTGAGTTTAATTTCAGAATTTGTAAAAATGTGTTGAAAGAAACACTGTTTAAAGTTGAAGTAAGTTCTGTAGCACCATCAGTCAAGGGAGATAAATAGGAGTCAAGGATTCAAATACACCCCTTTTTTAATTTCCTGTAAACAGCTTCCCACAAGTTTTCCACAACCATCTGATACTGGTGCAGTTAAGTATTGTTAGAAACAGGTCTTAACCTTTCCACTTGCTTTTGGAAGTTACCCCGTGAGTTGGTGGTAGAGTCAGAAATATTTGAATTTCAAATTGGAGATGAATTCCAAAAACATTTTTTTCTGATCTTTACAAATGCAGTTGTGTCTCTAACAGAGGAAACATAATCAGAAACCTAATCTGAAACTCAGCAAACCAGAAAGAACTTGAACAAAATTACTTGCTCAAGGGATAAATCTGTGGGTTACCTTTTCACTTGTCTGTTTATGAGATAGTGCCTATACACATCTCAGAGAAAAAGGTGGATTGGTGATGACTAAACTGGATAACGTGGCTTTTACTTGGGCTGATCCATCTTCTTGTTCCCTGGAGAGCCAACCTTCCTAAGTAAAAGACATTGAAAACCAGATTAAACCCTAGACAAAATCCAGTGCTTAAACAATTCTCTGCAATCTTTAACAAAAGGATGCTGGATATCATATCTGCTAAAGATTGTGTGACCTAAATACAGCCCCAAACATAAAAAAAAAAAAAAGAAATGGAAATACTGTGATATCTACGATCAGATGTCCGTGGCCCTTCCTGCCAACTGTAAATCATGTGGAAAAAACCCATATCCAAACCCCATCAGGGGTTGTACAGAGCATCTCATCTCTTGTGGGAGATCAGGGAGCTTCCAAGAGAAGTGTTTTAAGAGTAACTCTGAATTCACAGTGTTCCATGACAATGGCAAAAAATTCAGCCTGGTATTTTCAGTAGTTGATCTCTTGCCCAGTAACACAAATAGTGTTTTTCTTTTGACAAGAACTCTTAAGAGAGAATATGGCAGTAAGGGGAATAAATTATGTATCAGTAGCAGAGGAGAGAGCGTGTACAGAATGGGAGAGGGAGAAGGAAAACAAACCACAAACATAGTAAAGGTCATGGATATTGTTTGTTTAGCAGAACAAGAGAGTTTATGCAGAATTGATTGGTTTGTGTCTGATCTATTTTTGCTGTGATTTTGTACAGAAAAATGTCATCTCGTCTGTTGCTGATTGATGGCTCAACCCTGTTTAGGGCTGAGCTGTTTCTGCCTTTACTCTGTGACTGCTACAGTAGAAAATCTCAGAATGGTTTGGTTTCGAAGGGACTCAAAGATCACATTGTTCCACCCCCTGTCATGAGCAGGGACACCTTCCACTATTCCAGGTTGTTCCAGCTTGGCCTTGGATGCTCCCAGGGATGCAGCAGCCACAGCTTCTCTGGGCAACCTGTGCCAGGGCCTCCCCACCCTCACAGGGAAGAATGTGAATTTCTTCTCTTTCAGTTTGAACTCATTCCTGTCACCCCAGTTCCTGATGAACATTCCCTCTCCAGCTTCCCTGTAGCCCTTGCAGATATTAGAAAGTGCTGTGAGGTCTCTTTTCCAGGCTGAACAGCCCCACTTTTCTCAGCCTAGAGAGGTGCTCCAGTCCTCTTATCAACTTCATGGTCTCCTCTGGACTTGATCCAACAGTTCCTTGCCCTTCTTATGTAGAGGGCACCCAACATAAGAAGGTCATCACAACACATCCCTTTATTTTTTACAGCTCTGTACAGAATAGAACTGACACAAGTATCTTTATTATCCTCAGACTCCCTTTTCCTTCTGTGCAGTCTTTAGGAACCTTGGAGTCATCATTCTCTGTTATCCAGGTCTACCTTGTCCAGCATTTTGTAGCTGAAAACTCTCAGCACCAATTTCTGAGAGGGTTAAAACCTCATGCAGGTCAAATGGTCAGTGGCTCCTCAGCAGGGCTGTTCCTACTCCCAAGTAGCTTTAAGGTTGATTTCAGTGTGTGCCAGGATGAGAGGAAATGGCCTGAAGTTCTGGCAGGGCAGGTTTAGATTAGATATTAGGAAAAAGTCTTTCATTGAAAAGGCAGTGAAATGGGCTGTCCAGGGCAGTGGTGGAGTCACCATCCCTGGAAGGATTCAAAAAACATGTGGATGTGACAGTTGAGGACACAGGTTAGTGGTGAGCACAGCAGTGCTGTGTTGTTGGTCAGACTTGATGGTCTGTCTTAAAAGATTCTGTGGTTCTATGAAATACACTGACAGTCTTCCAAAATGAGCATCATTTCCTTGGCACTCATGTGGGTGATGATATAAATAATAGAACGGTTCCTAAGAAGCTCTTGGCCAGTGCAGTCCCAGTGCTACTGCATCTAAAAGCAGCACAGTCCCATCCCACAAGCTTTTTAACAATTAGATAATTGGCTGTTTAGAAATGTTTGCTAATTTTGCACCCCGAGTCTTAAAAGGGGTATGTTGTGGATTGTTTCTGAGGATCCTGTCTTGGGAATTCTCAGAATTTGCCTCCTACCTTGTCAAACACAGCTTGAGAAGAATGGGAGATAATTTGGTAAAAGAAAATGTTTACTTCCTTTAGGCAGTGCTATATTAGTAATCCAAACTGATGAGAGAAGAGAGACCTTGACACTAAATTTAGCTCCAGGTGTGACCTGCCACAAGCCCAAGGGGTTGCTCAGATATGAACTATTGATCTGGCTCTGTGTCCAGAACTGCTGTTCCTTCTGCTTGGGGAAAGTGGTTTTGCCTAAGCAGCAATAAATGGAGCTGATAGTGAGCCAGCATTTGCAAATTTCAGCTGACCAGGGTATTTACTGAATTAACCTAAATATCATGTTCACTTTCAATATATTGATATGTAACTGTTAAAAAAAGTCTCTACAAAATAATCCCCTGCTTTTTTCTGTTTCTCTGTTAATTAGTTCTCTCTGAGTGTTAGATGCTCTCAGCTGAATAAAAGCTGATGGTGATTGAAAGAAAATCTATTTATAGGCAACAGCTGAACTACAAGGTATGTATTACAAAAATGCTGCAGAAAAACTGAGCAGAAGCCAAACATCTTTTATTCAATGTTTTTAAAAGGAAGAGCTATTGATTTTTTTTTTTCCAAATACTGATTAGTAGGAAATGTGAGATTTTCTTGGATCACGCATTCTACTTGGAGGGCTCTAATGTGTATGGAAAATGAGGAGAGGAAAGGGATTGATGATGTTCATACACATGCTGGCACAATGTGTTGTTAGGCGTCACTGAAAGCAGGAATTTGGTAGGACATGAGTAATAATGAGGGCACAGCTACGAGTCAGGTGGGGAGATCACTTCAAACCCAGGCTTACTGACCTCATCTCTTCTGTGTGTTTTGTATTCTGTGCCTGTTTGTGGTTATGTTCTAGAGGGTTTAAAGTTGATATTCGTATTCCCATGTGTGCCTGGGTGGAACTGCACAGAACCATGGAGAACTTTAAGGAACAAAATATGCAAAGAAATCTGTTCTTTCACCAAACACATGACATGAAACAATGTCATAACATCAGTAATGTGCACCTGGCAAGTCAGTGTTTAAATTTACAGCTTTTCATGGTTAAGAGATGGGTTTATTGAGGGTTCCTCCAACTCTTGGTATCAGCAGGAGGTGTGTTTTCATATCTTGGTTAAGCAGGAGGGATGAATGCCTGTGGCAGTCTGGGGGTTTTTGCTTTCCATACAACATGTAGCAAAGTTTCAGTATCTAATCCTGAAGGAGCATGACACTCCAGATTTCCAGGACATGGTAATTTTAGTTGTTGACGGCCCATTCTGAATTTTTTTTCCCCTTTTCTTACTTTCTTTGGTACTCTGGATTCTGGCTATTTTTATCGAGTGAAGAGATGAAGTTCAGGTGATGCAAAATCAGCTGCTTGAGCCTCACCAGAGATGCAGACTTTTTAAATGGGCCACTCAGGGGAACTTGCACTGAATCTCCAGCTCAGAGGATCCCAGAATGGTTTGGGTAGGGAGGGACCTCAGAGCTCATCTCATTCCAACCCCCTGCCACAAGCAGGGACACCTTCCACTAGAAAATGCAAATCATATTTTCATATATAAACACATGATAAAACCAAACTTGAAGGAGTTTAAGGTTAGAGGTAAGCCTTTGAAAGGAAGTGCAATATGAAAATTGCCTACTCAGATACATAATGATGTATCTTCATCACACACAGGTCTGTGGGTTTGGGTTGTCTTCTTCCCAGGATTTCTCCCTGGTTGTGCACAGAATGAATAGTCCTTATCTGATGAGCTGCTTTGGTAATTTTTTTCTTCCCCTGTACTATTTTTGCTTGTGTAACCCTGTGCCTTCCTAGACACCGTTCAGATCAGGATTTGAGGCTGGAGTTATTATTTCCCTGTTTGGCATTTCTGCAGGACTCATCGCTACACTATTTCAGGGCTTCAGATGTTAATTGATTTTCCTAACACCCTACTGAGATGGGGAATTATTATTAACCAGGGAAATGGAGCACAAGGAGATGGAGGTCAGAAGTGCTGCTCACTTTGAATGCCAGGTTTGAGACATCTGTGACCCGGTTTATTATTTCCTTAATCTTCACATTAAACTCTTGAATCCCTTTAATTCTGCATCTCTCCATACTGACTCAGCAGATGTAATGCAGGAGCTGTACAGTGAGGAAGACTCAGGTGACCACTCCTGGAATTTTGTTGCATAAGGGATGTAACAGGTTTCACAAAAGTAATTTTGGGCAGAAGTGGGCAAAGAATCCGAGTCTCAACACAGCATTGACATGTTATGCCCCAGGAGATTTTTCTGTCTTAATAAATTCTTCTGGCTGATAAAATACTTACTGTCCAGTTCTTGTAGGTGTCTCTTCTGCTCCCTGACTGTAATTCATCACCAGAGTGGGTCCACTTGTGATAAGAAATGAGCTGGAATTTGTGTGAGATGTTCTTAATTTGAAAGCAATTCCTGTTGTACATGCATAAAGATTGCCCTGTATTTCTTAATTTTGAATGCATACATACCCTTAATTCTGTTGTAACATTAATACTATATAAACAGTTTCCTGTCCACTCCATTATTTCTGTGCCTGTCTGACTCCTGCCATCAAATGCCCACATTCAGCAGCATCTCAGTAGCTGGAAATGGCAGCACTGCCAAGGAGTCAATATTCCAGAGCAGTTGCTCTGTTGCAGAAGTTGAGCTGTGTTAGAAGTGAGATGACTTGGAGCAGAGAACTTGTTCAGCAGGATGGCAGCTGTCAAAGCCTTAACATGTGAAGATAATTCTTTTCCTCGGGAGAATATTATTTCTCTGAGTTGGCAGCACCAAAATGATTATTAGAAGGATCATTAGAACTCTGAATGCTTTGATAGCCATCTCACCTTAGCTTTTTTTCATAAAAAATTAGCTAATCATGACTTTCAGGAGAATAAAAATCCTCTGAAAACTGAAATTAAGGGAACTGTAAACTGTGATACTCCTGAGAACAGTGCTATCAACTAACTCTGCCTGGAAAAAGGTAGAAACTTAACCAAAGTATTTTTAATATATTTTAAGAAGTAGTTCAGCACTGATTTTCTCTCTAGACTCATTTCTTTTTTGTCTCCATTTACGGGTTTATTGTATTTTGAAGGGATATTGTCTTTTGAGAAGGACTTAATTCTCCAGTCTTTCATAGTAAATTTTTTGGGGGGTCCCTTTAATTATCTTCCTTTCATTTTGAAAGTATCTTTTGTTAGTAATGCTGAATGCAGACTGCTTCAGGCTCATTTTAATTCAGTAAAAGTGAATGTGCATTTGGGCCTTTATACAATATTTTTGTCCCTACCTTGGACATTTCCCTTGTCAACTTGTGTGTGCTCAGTTACACGTTGGCCTCCCCAGTCAAGGAAAGAGGAGGACAGGGAAGTCAAACACAATGTCCCAGCTTGACAGGAATGTGATGTGTGTGCTGGATGTGGCGCTCTTCCTGTAACTCTCTTTGGATCTTTTCAAATTTGTGCTGAAGAATTCACGTAATAGATTCTGTAACTGTGCTGGTAGATCTCAAATGCTGTTTAAGGCAATTCCTCACAATGTAACTATCTGGGCAGGTGGATCTGGGAGCCATACTGCAGTTTTCCAGCCACTCTGGTGTTTGGAAATCTAAATTTTCATCTACATGAAAATACTCACTTAACAAGTCTGATTTGTTATTAATGTTTCATTATTAGCCTCTATTTTGTTGCTCTTGATTTGGGCTGTGTAGTTAATTTGGTGATGCACGGTGATGTCCTGAGAATCCTCATGATAACACAGTGAAAGCACAAAAACATGTTTGATTTCCTCCAGCAGTACCAGCTGGCTTCATAAAAACATCACCTTTCTTTGTAAGCTTTCCTTTTCATTGCACATAACAATATGCCTGGTATTTTAGAGAGATGAACACCTCTCCTGTGAGGAAAGGCTGGCAGAGCTGGGAGTGTTCAGCCTGGAGAAGAGAAGGCTCTGGGGAGAGGCACCAGCTCAGGTTTCCCAGAGAAGCTGTGGCTGCCCCATCCCTGGAAGTGTCCAGGGCCAGGTTGGAGCCACCTGGGACAGTGGGAGGTGTCCCTGCCCGTGGCAGGGGGTGGAATGAGATGGACTTTAAGGTCCCTTCCAAGCCAAACCCTTCTGGAATTCTCTGTGTAGGATTACTCAGGGTAAAATACTAAAGGGGATTAGAAAACACCAAGTGATGTTTATGTTCCTTGCATCCACAGTTGTTCCTTCCCTGCCATGAAAGGGAAAGGAGGAGTACAGCTCTGGGTTTTCAGCCTGGGGTAGCTTGGTCTGGCCCCGGGGCAATGCCTTTGTGTTTGATGGTTGTAAATGGGCCCTAAAGGGAATTGGAGCTGGGAATTGCTGTGGACCCCTGGCTAAGGCCTCCCAGGCAGCTGCATTTCTGTGTGGCACAGGCTCACCACAGAGGCTTTATGGGATTAGGAAACCACTAAATTCAGGAGATTACGTGGTTACTGACTCCAGAAGGTATAAAAAGAGCTTTTTTTTATGGAAAGCCCTGGATTACGAGATACAATCTCAGGGTTTAGAAGCTTTTCTATAACAGAGATACTTTGTTTTCGAGGTAGAAGGGTATATAAAGGATTTATTTTCAGGTGAGGATTTTGTTGGTTTTTCCTTCAGGATTACAAAGGTAATGGAGAAAAGCACCATTTGATATTTACCAACCTAAAGGGATATCTCACACTGAGGGGAACTGAAACCTGAAGATAATTGATTAACTGTTGCGGTTCCAGCTCTGACATTCTGATGCCACTTCCTCATGCACATAGATCTGTTTGCAGTGATTCACATCTTTTTATAGAAATTCTCTGTGAGTTTTTAGTTTAATACTTTTTATGGCAGATTGATACACATTTCAAATTAGTACCTTTGAGCTTGCAAGAGAGAGACAGTCTAATTTTCTCTTTTTTTTACTGACAGGACAATACAGTAAGGATATGATCTGTGGTGAAAATGCACCAACAGCTAAGTAACTAGTAATTTCCTCTGGGTTTTGAGAATGAGCCTTAATCCTGAAGGACAGAAAACATGCCATGTTGCTCTCATTAAACTGCACATGAGACTGTAAAGGATTTTCAGTTTCTTTTCAGAGCATTTCTGCAGGATGAATCAGTACAGCAGTTACCTGATGGGTCGATGTTGATTCCACAGTGACTTTTCTATTATGTTTTGTTTAATTACACTGTTACCGGGTTAACACATTGGGATTTTCTTCTCTTTTTTTACAGGATTCTGCTCAGGAGAGTGTCATTAAACGAGATATCCATCGAACATATCCAGCACATGATTATTTCAAAGATACAGAAGGAGATGGTCAGGAATCTCTGTATAAAATCTGTAAGGTACAGTCAGTACTCTGAGCTTTAAAGCGTGTGCCATATTTTGCTGTGACCGTATTTTGCCCTGCTGACCCTGTTCTGATCCAAGCTTCTCATCAATAAATCTGAAAGCTCTGTTTAGATTGCATGTGGGGAGTGTTTGGCATTCCTGCAGTACTTTGTGTAACCTTGTTTGGTATCTGCTGAGATGCAGGTGAGAGGAGTGAGGCTCAAGCTGGGTTTGCTGAGGGGCAGTTTGAGGTCAGAGCTCCTCTTGAGTGGGAGTGTGGTGTAGGAGAACCTGGTTTTGCTCTGAGGTTGAGAGGTTTGCAGAGGAAGAGAAACCGTCAGAGCAAGAATGTCTGTAGATAATTATCTAGAGAAGTCCACTGATCATTCCACAAGCAGCGTGTGAGCAGAGCTTTTCACTCAGTGCTGCCAGGTCACCTCTGATGAAGGAAAAAAACTAAAAACCAAAAACTAAAAACTAATCATGGGGAATTTGTCCAGCTTGTAGAGTCAGAGTTCTGTTGCTTAGGAGAGATGCCAAAGGTAGGATATTGCAGCTTGGTAGGTAGTTCTCTGGCTGGCAGTTGTGAATTTTGTTGTGGGTTTAGCAGTCCATTTTTGTTTCACATTTATTTCTAAACTTCAGGAAATTTGTGTAAAATATTCTGTAGAATATTATATAATGTAGAATTTATTCTATTCGTGTGACATAAATGATTGCCTTAGACAAAGCCATTTCCACTTCCCTTCCTCTTCCTTGTTACTGTTTGTACCTCCTGCTGATTAACAGAAATGATAGAGTTGTCATAACAAGCAGAAAAGAATGTCCTGCCTTAGGGATATAATGATACATATTCCTTTTCTCCAGATAAATTCTGTGGAGATGTAAACTGCTATTCAGTCACTGATTTGAATGACTGTTAAATATAGCTGCTCAGGTATTGGAGATCATTATTGTGAGTAATTCACATTAAAAAAAGAAGTACAAAATAAAGGAACAGAGAGAACTTTGAACCAATTATATTGATTTCTCACTAATCTTGGAGGGCTCTGGAGGGCTACAGGAAAACAGTTCCTGTGCTAATCTATGAAAAGAATAACCAGGACAATGCAGGTAATTGTGGGCTTGTCACTTTGATACCAGTTAAATGAAAAATGATGGAATAATATTCATCTTTTCAAGAATTAGATGTGAGAACTCTCTTATAATGAAGGCTTATAAGTTTACTGAAAATAGATCTTGACAAGCTAGCACAAAAAAACACAAGTACAGGTTTCATTGGTGGGGGTGATTCTACTGAAGTTCTGTAGGTCATGTAGCCTGATGTGCAAAGAACATATAAATGCTGGACAAGTTAGAGCGTGACCAAAATACACATCAAAGAATTTAAAAGTGGCCAGCAGGTTCCTGAACAAGAGTACTGAATAAATGGGAATTAATGTGTTTGAAGCAGAAGCAACTCAGAGGAGGCCTAGCAGGCAACTTCACAGATCCCTGACCTTCCTAGGATTTCTGTAGGAAAAATGAAGAATTCAGCTTGTCTTCCAGAGCTGGGAGCCTTCCCTGCTCTCAGGGCCCCTCCTTCTCCTGTAGAGAAAGTTACTGTAGCTGCTGGTCCTCTTTTCTTGAAGGATCTCGAAGCTCTGAAGTGCCGCATCACAACAAAGAGGCAGAAACTCCAGGAGGGACTGTAGAGAGGAACAAGACACTGCTAGAAAAATTAAAACACACAAGGAAACCTACAGAGGGTGAAAGCAAGGACAGGTCACCTGGGAGGAATGTAGAGAAATTGTCCAAGCATCCAGGGGTCAGGTTGGGGAAGCTAAAGCCCTGATAGAATTAAATCTGGCCAGGGATGCCAGGGGTGACAAGAAAAGCTTCTGTAGGTATGTCAGGGATAAAATCTAGGCTAGAGAAAACGTGGGCCCTCTCCAGAAGAAAAGGATTCTGGTTACCCAGAATGTGGAGCAGGCTGAGGTACTCTATGACTTTTTTTGCCTTAGTCTGGCAGGTGCTTCAAACACACCACTGAGGTCACAGAGGGCAAAGGCAGGGACTGGGAGAGTGAAAAGCCACCTGATATAGGAGAGGATCGGGTTCAACACTGTCTCAGGAGCCTGGGGGTGCACAGGGCCATGGAACCTGAGGAGATCCATCTGTGGGTCCTGAGGGAACTGCCAGATGAAGTTACCAAGCCACTGTCCATCATAGTTGGGATGTCATGGCTGTTGGGTGAAGTTCCCACTGCCTGAAAATGGGGAAACATAACTCACATTTTTAAAAAGGCCTGGAGAAGAGAAGGCTCTGTGGACACCTTAGAGCCCCTTCTAGTACCTAAAAGGATTCCAATAGAGCTAGAGAGGGATTTTGGGCAAGGGCCTGGAGTGACAGCACACAGGAAATGGCTTCCCACTGACAGAGGGCAGGGTTAGATGGGATATTGGGAAGGAATTCTGCCCTATGACAGTGGTGAGGCCCTGGCACAGGGTGCCCAGAGAAGCTGTGGCTGCCCCATCCCTGGAAGTGTCCAAGGCCAGGTCGGAGCAGCCTGGGATAGTGGGAGGTGTCCCTGCCCATGGCAGGGGGTGGAATGGGATGGTCTTCCAACCCAAACCATTCTGGGAGTCTGTGATCTGGGTCAGAGGCCTGTCACTGCTTTTCCTGTGAAGCATTTTGTATGTACCTACACTTGAATGAACTTTGCCACTTGGCCACTTTCTCTTGAAGATGTTCTGCACAGCAGCTTTGCTGTCAGGTTTTAACTCCCTGCTCCAAACAGCTCTGTCTCATCAGCAGTCTTTGGTACTGAGCTATTTTCACATGTTCTTTAAGGTTTGTGTGTATTTGCAGCAGCATCAGCCCTAACACATCTTTCTGCAGGGTTCTGTGAGTGACCTCACCTTCATTCTCCAGGTGAGAACTGACTGTTTATTCCAACCTTTTGCTTTCTATCCTTTAATCAATTACTTGAGTGTATAAGAAGACCTTCTATAGCAGCTTGGTTCCTTAAAAGCCTTTGGGAAGGGATCTTGTTGAAGGCTTTGTAAAAGTCCTGGTAGACTTACTGACTGCCTTGTTTAAAGCAAATTAATTTGCTTATAAACTTGTCATTCCATTGGGGAAAAAAGGTAATGATCTGTGTTGAAAGTAATATTGTGGCAGCTTTATATTAGTAGAGTAACTTTTACCAGAGGTGCTGGACATTCATGCCCTTCTTCTAAAATGAAAGCAAGAGGTTTGAAAAATGGGATTATTGAATAAGGCTGAAAAAGGTCTGTCCTCAAGTGGGAGGGTAAAAAGCTGAAGAGCATTTTCTTCGTTCCCCACTGAAATGAGAGATGATCTGAGCTGTCAGGTAAAAAGGAAAACCATTAAAAGCTCACTGCCTCATTTTAACAGGTCTGTCAGTTTTCGTTCTGTCTCTTAATCTCATCTTCAGAACAGTAGGAAATCAGGAAAGATGGAAACTTTTTCTGTTGTGGAACATTTATGTGACAAAGTGACTAAAAATAAACTTTGAGGCTGACAATGGTGATAAGGAATGAAAAGAGTTCCAGTTCTAGATTGGAGATTTCACCTGGGGACACTGCACAAGGTAGATTTGCACAGAGCAAATTTTGGGGAATCTTTGGGAAAATAGCTGTTTCCTGCCTGGTTTCTGTTTAAATACTCTGCAAATTCCAGCTCTGTTTAAAGAGTTCACTCTCAGTGTTACAGTGCATAACTGAACAGGGGCTGCTTCCATGCTGCACATACACTTACAGCTCCATGCTCCAGAGGGAATTGGAGCTTTTGGCAGAATGAATCCTCTCGGCCCTTTGCAGTGTCTGCAGCACAGAGTTGAACACGACGTGTTTTTCCTAATTTTCTGATTAAAGTAGCTCCCATTTGACAAAAACCCCGTGGATTGCAATGGGGAAAAAGGGCGCATGGTGCAGGGAAATCCATCAGTTTGGCTTGGTGGGCAAATTGGGAAAGTAGAGCCAACTCTGCCCTGTTTTTCAGCAAGTGGTTGAATTCCTTCTCAGAGATTCCAGGTTGGTGTTTTGCAGTGAACAGAGGTGCTGTGGAGGGATATGAATCATTTGTATCATGACATATTTTGTTACATACTTACCTCCTTGGTGGATCACATTTGTAGTTTCTTCCTAATCCCAATCTCACTTCCCTGAAGGTGTTCCATGCAGGATCAGTGTGTGGCTGCTTTCTGTGAGACCAAACACTCCCTTTTAGTTGTCTCTCCAATGCCTGTTTGGTGGCACCACATTAGCAGAGGGAATAATAAACTGTTTTCTAGCAAAGCTAACACTGAATGAACTCTAGTATGGGGTTTTTTTTGGTTTTCTTTGCTGTATATTGAAATGTGAAAATGTCTTTGAGCTGTTCTTCTGTGACCAGGAGCTTCTATACCATGATAAGCTGAGAATGATGGATTACTCTTTGGCAAAGCTACTGCTCAGTGCTGGCCTGTGAGCTGAAAGTCTCATTTTCATCCTTTCTTTACATTTTCATGTCCATTTCATCGCAGCATCTCTTTTCAGATGGTCACCTCTTCTCACCATGCCCTTATTCTTCCCCACATTTCAATCCTTAGTATCTTCTCAGATTTACAAATGGGATGTTTCAGGGTTTGTCCACTTTGGTGTTGTTACTTGTCGGAGAAGAGTCTATTTGCCAATTTTAGGATAAATACAGGAGCATAAACACAGTTATTTTTCATCTATTTTTAGTTGTTTATTTTCTTTGCTCCTGGGTTGAAGAGCAATTCTAGTAAATATTGTTGTCTTGTTTCATTCAAAGGATTTTCAATGTTATCTTGCCTTTATTCCATTTACATATTAATAAGGTTCCTTCATGCCTCAGCATGGAGGCAGCAGCACTGTTCCTGCATTTGGGGTTTCTGCTGAGCCTGTACTGGTGGAAAGGTCGGCACTGGAATCCTGGATGCTGTAAGGAGCCTGTTCAGGGACTGCCTGAATAAATGAGATGATTTCTTCATTCCCTCAGCCCTCCCAGCTCTGGGGGAGGCACATTGTGTAACAGCCACGTGCCTCTCTCTGATACTCAATAAATGAGTAACTAATGTCTAAAAACACAGCTTTCAGTTAGCACAGAAATTCCATGTTAAATGTGATAGATCCTCAGTGCTGCAGTCATAGCAATATTAGTACTTTCAGACTGTTAGCCCTTATAATAAATTTAGGGATGGGGTTTTAAATTGTACTGTCACTAAAGCTATTCACCTTCTCTGCATCAAAAGATGGGTGTTTTCCCGAGACAGTCTGATTTTCACACACCATGGAAGTCTTTTAACTCTGCTAAACCAGACTTGAGCACAAAGCTGTGTCTGTATCAAACATCTGAGTAGCTTCCCTGGGTCGTTTCTATCCATGTAAAGCATGAGGAGAGAACTGAAAGCTCTGGAAATGTAAGAGCTTTGTGTGAGACAGACACTACAGGAATATTTTTCATGAACTCTCTGTAATTGTAATGTTTAGCATCCAATGTAACTGGACACTGTGGTAAAGGCTGATTTTTGCTAGTTAGTGAACCTTCAGCAAGTATAACCAGTCGTTTTCATGCTTATGGGGATGCAAAAGGATAAAAAGCATTTAATTCTGAAATTTGAGATGTACTCCTTACTCTTTCTTATTTAAATCTGCTGGGACTTACAGACAGCAGTTACACAAATCTCAGATCTGAGGTTTTAAGTTCAAATCATCCACCTTCCCATTTGTCTTTTAAATGCTACTTACTTGGCACTTTTCTGTCTGTAGAAGTTTCTGATCTTGGGAGATTTCCCTCCATTAATTATTTTAGAGAATAATTTCTGTCCATCTCTGGATTCTCATTCTCTCTCCCAACCTGCAGCTTGGTCTCTATTATGTAATTAATTTTAGGAGACTGCTGCTTCCAAAGAATTCACTTCCTAATGATAATGATGATGTCCTAATACCTGCACAGTAGTTCTTCTCTTCAGAAGACAGATAACTATTAAAAAAGATGTTTTAATTCCCTGAGTTAGAGCTTCATTTAGTTAAAATGAATGAAAATAGGCTTTAAGTCATAACCTTCATTAAGTCTCATTTATGAGACAGAGAATATTTTAAATCTCAGTTAACTGGGGAATTTTGTTTGGAAGTTCCTCAAGGGCTTAAGAAAATAATCAGTTAAAAGTCTGTGACATTCTCACGGGTTGTCATGGGAAAAATCCTATTCTCTTGAAATGACAAAATTACAGTGACTGCAGTGGCAATAGGGGATTTGGGATTTTGCTTTGTTTTCATACTTCATGTGGAAAGAGGAATTAGTGCCCCTTAGTTCCTTAAAAGCATAAATCTTAGATAATAAATCTTAGATATTTTGTTAATAATATGATATGGTGGGGTCTGTAGGCAGCATCCTTATTTTTGAGGTTATTTCAGTTAATTACATCATATCTCAGCAATATCAAGTCTCATAGGCTACTTAAAAATAAAATAGTATAATTGGAAATGCATAAAGCTTCAAAAATTTCTTTGCATTGAGTAGATGCAATGAAATCATGTAGATTTTAGAGACTTCATTACAAAATAAATCTTCAGTTGCCAGAATTATGATGCTTTGACTTAACAGCAGAATCCTTCTCAGTTTGATCTAATTCTGATGCAGAACTGAAGTTGTATCCAAGTATCTGATAGCAGCTGCTTGTCAAGATCAGTTTTTTGAAGGGACCTGGTGGAAATGAATTTCAAAAAACACACAGACCAAGCAGTTAAAATGCTTTTTTTGATGGTTGCTTCAAAGGTTTGTTAATGCTGATGACCTTTTACTGGGGCCTTCAGGCGTTTTCTCTTACATGGTCAATGTGTATCTGTGTCCAATAATTAATTTCCTATTTTTATTTAAGCCAAATTACCCAGTGCTTGCTGATTTGTAGTTCTGTGGGTCACCCTTTTTAGAAAAGTTTCAATTTTTTTTATCCTTCTGATTTAATCAGGCAATTAATGGCTTGCCAGTTTACCTCCCCCCAAGGTGGGCCTTCCCCCCA
>VYZS01038069.1:94225-120835 GCA_013400695.1 Neodrepanis coruscans
AGGGGGGCCTTCCCCCCACCCCCCCCCCCCCAAGATTTTTGGGTGAATACCATCTGTTCTTAGTAAATTTTTAGTGCTTTTATTCCCTTTAATTTATCGTCTCTTCCGGTACTCAGTTGGACACAGATCCTTCAACATATCCCCTGTTTAGAAGTGTTTCCAGCAGGATGACACCTCCTGGGATTCGTCTGTAATAAAACAGACACAAAGTTCATGGGGATTTTCTGCTGGAGTTTAAATACAACTTTCTCACATTGACCATATATTTTCCAAGCAGAGCCTTTGCCTTCCTGCTCTGGATGTGTTTGAAATGGATTTATTACGAGTTCATATGTGTTCAGGAAGTTGATTATGAGAAAGATTTTTCATCTTCCTTCATATTTTTTAATTTAATTGCAGAGTGACATTTGTTTTCCACCCTCTCCATTTTCCGTCTTTTGCCATAATTTCAGCTTCTTTCACAGTCTCAAAAGAAGAATGTTTTTATTTCTGATCACTTCCTGTACCTTCCAATCTTTGCCAGTTTTGGAAGCAGTTTGTCTGTTCCAGTGTGTTGGTTTCTCAATACTTACTTGAAAGTAACTCATTTGGATTAATTTATTGATATTTTCAGCAAATTATTTCACCACAGAGAACCCTCAGGCGTTGATAATTTGCTGTTAATTTTTCAGCCTGGAATTTTTTGAAAGTGAATTAGAAGTGTTGTTACATAATTTGAAGAAATCATAAATCAAATTTCTCAATTGTAGTTCTGCACATCTGTTTCTGGGCGGGGCTGGCCTTTCAAAAGCAGGAATAATGCATCTTTTAGGAATGCTGGGGATGAAATATTAGGCATCCATAAACTGATGGATGTGGTGAACAAATAGATAAAGACTCATGATGGTGATTAATTAGTGGATGGTTCTATAATTAGTGAGATGCAACATTAATTTAAGCATTTAAAGTAATTTCTCTTAATTTAGTGCTTAGTAGCTGAAAAGTAATTTTAAATTAACTTTTTCTGAGAGAGCATCCTTTTTTCCCAGTTCACATATTGTATTGTGCACTTCTGGAGTTATTTTTATTATTTGACTTGTGTGGCCAGAGCTGGTTTGAATTAGTAAGCAGCTTGTAATGGTTCATTAAACATTTTTCAGTGTTTCCTGTGACTGGTCTGGGACTAACATGTCCATTGAAACTGAGCAGTGGGCTGGGGTTATTGTCAGTCAGCTCCTAACTCATCCCACCTAACAGCCTTCAAAGCAGTGGTGACAGTAGAGACAAAGGGCAAAGAGCTGCAAGGCCCAGGTCAGCTTTCCACAGGGGAAATGGACGGGTGAGTTGTTCAGAAAGAGTGACCTTTAAAGGAGTGCTCAGGTGGTATTTGCAGTGATCCTGTCTTCTGGAATCGTGTCAGAATTCCTCACCAACATTAGGCTTTGCCCATCCGAATGAAAAGGGAAGGTGATTTAAAAACTTTGTTTTGGCCTCTGTTTTCAGCATTTCTGGCACAAGTAATTTGCAGTTTTGGTAATACTGTTGGCTGGAAAGGAGTCACAGTTGTTACCTTTTGGAGGGGCAGTTTAGCCACCCTTGGAATACTGTAGGATAACCCTGGGTGGGTTTGGTTCCCCAGCATCCCTGACTGTTTATTCCCAGTGTCTCTGAGCTTCCATTCAGGGCATTTGCAATCTTGTTTTTATTCAAGACTTAGAAAAAGAAGATAAACATGGTGTTCTAGGCAAAAAGTGGATCTTGTGATTCCTGTGGCTTGTTCGTCCCTGTGGCTCTGCTCTTTGCTTTTGTTTTCCCTGGCTGTGGCCTCAGTACCTCACTTACTCTCTCAGGAATGTCTCTCCCTCCAATGTCAGTCCTGCTGCTGCTTAGACTTCTCAATTTCCTTAAATTCGTAACATCCTCTGACATCTCTTTAAAAACAGGATCTGTCTTCTTGTCTCAGAAAAGTAAGGGGAAAGGAAAGGTTAGTTATTTTAATTTGGGGTGTTTTTTTTGAGAGTGAAAAAAAGCGTCATACGATAGGAAAATGAATCTTGTTCATTCCTCAGTGTAACAAGGGCATGGAAAAACTGTTTCTGATGAAAATTCAGGCTATGGTACTTCTTGGCATATTCTGACCTCATGACCTGTACTTTTAAGATGTCAGAACTTGTTTTTCCAAAAACAACCAACTACTCTCCCCACAGCTCAAACTACCCTGGGTTTCATGTCATATTTGTTGTATCAGTAAAATTCTGTCATTACTCACCTCAGCAGAATTATCCTTGATTTCAGGGAAGGGAAATTGCATCCAAGTCTTCTGCTGTTTGAAAAACAAAAATTTACAAATACAGCATCTGTGGGGGGTTGAGAGTGACCTGTGGCTGTTTTCTGAAGAGCCCTGAAAGCCTGTGCAAGAGTGGATAGGGTTTCACCCCATTTATTATTTTAGCCGGAGTGATATTACACAGAGAATCTGGAATGGGTTAGGTAGAAGGGACTTTAAAGCTCGTGTTGTTTTCACCCCATTCCAATGGGCAGGGACACCTTCCACTATCCCAGGTGGCTCCAAGCCCTGTCCAACCTGGCCTTGGACACTCCCAGGAATGGGGCAGCCACAGCTTCTCTGGGCAACCTGTGCCAGGGCCTCACCACCGTCATAGGGCAGAACTCCTTTCCAACATCCCATCTAACCCTCCCTCTGGCAGTGGGAAGCCATTCCCTGTGTCCTGTCACTCCAGAGTATCCCTCCCCAGCTTCCATGTAGGTCCCTTCAAATCCTGCGAGGAAATATCCTGGAATACCCTGAATAGCTCATTGATGAGAGCACATTTGGGTAGAGCCTGTGTGCATTTTAAATATGTTGTGCCTTTTCTTTCTCCTAGGCCTACTCTGTCTACGATGACGACATTGGCTATTGCCAGGGACAGTCTTTCCTTGCAGCTGTGCTTCTACTTCATGTAAGTTAATTGCAAAATGAAGGCTTTGCTATCTGAAACCAAAGCAGCTGTAAAATTGGTGGTGCTGTTTGACAGATATTTACTGTTGTTTATTTGCCTGTATTCATTTTCCTCTTGTTGCTTTTTGGCAATAGTGACTAATGGCTTCTCTCTTTATGAATGTAGATTTCCTTTATCTGGGAGAAATCCATTAAGCTGTCAAGTACTTCTGTGTCAAAACCTGAAGCTGATTTGTTACATATTAATATTTTCTTTTAATTTAGTTGTCTCCTAGGTGAGCTCCCTTTGTGTTTATGGGGAATTTAACTCTGGGAGACATTCTGGAAGTAGCTCAGCAGAGCAAGCAGTCTCATTAATTTTTAGTGAGACTTTTTCTCCTAGGGACATTTTATAATATCTTGTGAGTGAAAGCTGAATTTTAACCTTGATATTTTAGCCTGTAAAAAAAAACTACACAAAATTTGATATGTTGCTTCCTGTATCAGTACATCCACGTATGTCTAGAGATAGATAAATAAATTCACAATTTTTATAGTTGAAAGATGCTTTACCTTTGATGTCTCAGTGGAAAAGCTGCAGACTCAAGCCGTGCATTTATTTAAGTATTAATTCAAATAAAGTATATCAGAATAGAGCAGCCCAAACCCCAACCACAACTCTAACTCTGGCTCTTGTTTGCTTTTTCTGTCGGGTTTTAATTAGAAAATTATTAATCATGGTTGAAATACATTTTGGACTGTGGGTTTGAGTCAGCTGTTGGAGGTATATATGTTACACATACACTTCCTGAGGCACTGGAGCTCAGATTCAGATTAATTGGAGTGGTAATTCCTAGTGAGGGCTATGACTCCTCACAGACTTAAGGAACATGATACACAGTGTTTGCAGAGAAGCTTTAGATCCTTTAAGGATAGATCTGAATTAGTCACATTACTGCAATCCCACATATACTCCAAATTAGCTTATCTAACAGTTATTTTGCTATTAACTTTTTACCCCAAACAGGATTTTGAAGTTCCATTGGAAGAATAAACCATGTTCAATACCAGAGTTGTTTGGAAATGTGTGGGTGTCGCATTCTTAACATTTGACTAATACTTCAGCTCCTCTCCCCTTGTTCTGTGCTATCATTACTACAGAGAATCACCTCTGTTTCCAGTGTTTCTGGAGTTGGAAGAAATTGCCTGGTACACAGGGAATACTAAATGGAAATTACACTCATTTTAATATGCCCTTTATAACATTTGCTTTCATAATAGGATATTAAAGTGAAATACTCAGAGAAAGGGGGGAAGGGAAGCAGTCTCAATGAGCTCATGTAAGTTGGGAGCTTCCCAGGATGTCCTCAAACTCTTGTTTCTCTCAAATTCTCCAACCAATCTGTGTGCTATGGTTGCTTGTAAGACCCTCCCTAACTCTCCTATCTTTGCATGGATTTCTGGACCTCTTCCTTTCCCTTTTTTGTTTTTCTGGGACAGGGTATCCTTTCTCTCCAGTGTAGATATCTTTCAGGATGGTTGGGTAGCCTGAACCTCCGTCCTTGATTTTTGTGATTTTGCTGCTTTGGTGAAGTTCCCATCAAGGGTGAGCAGGTAACTTCTAATCACAGGGGGACAGTATTGCCAACTCCAAACATTTTACTGGAAGTCTCACAGTATCTGATGTTTTTTCTTGTCTACTTTTCAGAATCATTGCTCTGTGACAAAACTCTAAAATGTCAAAAAAAAGGTAACAAAGAGCAAATTCCTAAATGCCAAAAATCAGACTGGCAATGCCCAAAATTTGTGTTCTGCTTAAATAAAAGAAGAAATGAAAACTCCATTTATGATTTTGAGTTCTTGGTGTTGGTAATATTGGAGAACCTCTGTCCACTGAGAGCAAGGACTTGGGGACCTCTTTGGCCTCTGTTCCCTCTCCCTGTGTCGGGGGAGGAACGGGCTGTCACTGCACGAGTGTCTGACTGAGCATGCAGGGTACATGTGCTTGTGCATGAGCACCTGTCCTTTCATTAGAAATAATTGGATTTTACTAAAACCCCTGAAGTTTGCATTCATCATCTTACAGAGCAGATTCCAGCCTTTTGGTGAGGATAAAATTATTTCTTCCCTTTACTTTGTCTGCAGCTTTTATCCGCTGTCAGTGGGGATCATTCCATCCAGATCAAATTGTGATTAAGAGCTTTGAGGTTCCTAAGAACTTGTCCAAGGTGGATCAGGCTTGGACTGGGAGCCAGCAGCTGATCTGGCAGTACTTTATGCTAACTAGTTACTTTCCTTTCTGATGTCTGAAAATGAAAATGAAAGTGTCTGCCCGTGGCCCTGGAGACAGGCCCTAATCATGGGCTGAGCATAAAAGATGAAACCCTGGAGGTAAATATCAAGAGACTAAAATTCCCTTTGAAGCAAATACCGAGCTTTTATCTGTAGCTGATATTTGATAAGGAGTTGGCAAGAGACCAAGTGAGTGAATACACTAAAAGGTCAAGGGTTGTCATTCTTGATCTTCAGTAATTATTTTCATTTGTTGCAATCTGCTGCCTCCAAAAGAAAGGTCGTTTTTAATGTGGTTGAAAGCTTGATTTGGGGTCTGCAGTGATTCTGCTTGTGCCTGTGTTATTACTGTGCTACCTGGAGGCATGGGGGAGGTGGAGGAGATGATGTGAGATTTTATGTCATAGGGCTTCCCACAAATTCAGCATTCAGGGGGCTCAAGCCAACAAATGTAAGTTTAGAGCAGCTCACACAGCTTGTGTTAGTCCCACTTTCCAAAACTCTGTTGGATGAGAAATTGTGGTCAGAATGAAATGGAGATTATGGAATTAGGGCTTCTGAAAAAGTCTGGTTGTTAATTGGTGGGACTGTGGGAAACCTGACTTCAGAGTTTGATGTCCTGGGGTTTGGATGAAAGTAGATGAGCATTATTCTCACTAAGGGTTGGTTGTACCCTATGTCTCCTGAATTTTCCCCTTTTAACCAAGTTTCTCTCAGTAGAAATCACTATTATGAGTTGTTGCTTTTTATTTTATTTTCTTTCTCTCTTTTGTTTTTTATTTTTCAATGGTTGTTTTGTTCTTAGGAGTTGTGTACTGGTTGTTCTTACACCTGTTTGGCAGAGGGAATGCTGCTGACAGTTGTGCTGCTGTCAGGATCTGTACATACAGGAAACTGTGATATGATCCCACATTTTCTTCAGAGAGGGCCTTAAAAGAGCCATATCCAGGTGTTCATCAAGGAGAATAATCCACAGGAGATTTTACTTGCTTAGTTCTGCATTCAGAGGGCTTTGCTGAGAATTTTAATATATCCCTGGTTCTGAATTTCTGTTGTATAAGTTATTTAACTTATGTGTAAGGCATTTCCAGCCTCAGCTCTGTTTTTAACCTTATTTTTGTGTATTTTTCCCAACAGATGCCAGAGGAACAAGCATTCTGTGTATTTGTGAAAATAATGTATGACTATGGCTTGAGGGACCTCTACAGAAATAACTTTGAAGATCTCCATTGCAAATTTTTCCAGCTGGAGAAGCTAATGCAGGTGGGGCCAGAGTAACAAATTCTCCTACTTTCATAAATGGAAATACTGGCATGAAGAAAGCTACTGGACAATGAAACTCCTCTCCTTTTGGAGGTGGGGTACAACCAAAGCAGGGAAGTTTAATAGCTTGATTCAAACATCATGAGTCAGATTTATTTCTAGTTTCTCTTGTCTTTCAAATACCAATCTTGCAGCTAATCTTTGTATCCAAGCAGAGCAGGTATCTGTGTTTTTTCCCCTCTCTTTATTTGCTTACTCCCTCTCTTCCCTGTTTCCTGATGTTGCTTAGAGAGAATGTCTCTGCTGTTAAGGCCAAAGTGGATCCTTTGGACTGCCACTATCAGTGTTCTATTTTCCCTGAATTATGTTGATGGTCGGGCAAATCAGCACACCCTGATGCTTACAAAATACCAGTCAAGTGTAGTTCATTTGGCAGATTTTCTGTACAAGACAGTGCTGTTTTTCAGGTGGAATTATTTCATCGAGCAGTTCAACATAACTAACGTGCTGCCAGTTTTACACATCATTGTTCTGACTAATAAGGAATTACTAACAGTTCATTAAGCCCTGCCCTTATATTGTCACAGTGAAAGCTGCTGAAGTCAGTTCTCACAGAGGACCATAGATACCTCTGTGGGATGTGCTGCAAACAAACAGAACAGACCACTGTTAATGGAATGATTTTTTTCAGATGTCGAATCTACTTGATGGAGTAGAATTACATCCTAATTAATGTCATACTTTGGCATATGCTCTTCTCAATATTTACACATGTTCACAAAGATTTTTATTAACAAAACTCCTCAGATTTTATTAACAAATACACTGTTAACAAAGATACTTTATTGCCTTAATATATTATCACTGTAAGTGATAAGCATTTTCAGTGCTTATTTTATGTTGCTTATATGTGCTTCTAGTTAAGAGGAATTGTCTGATGGAGTTGTGTGCTCTGTTGCTTTCAAGCTCTGTGAGGTGATCTCCTGGTTCTAGTATCTATCATTTTTTGTGGCAGAAGCATTTGTAGCAAGACACAGCAAAGGAATAACTTAAAAATATACACTCTGACACAGATTTCACAACTGCTCTGCATTTTGACTGTTGATGGTTTTGTAATTTCTCAGGATAGTCTCAGTGATAGAATCCACTGTGGAGATCTCACTAAAAATTGTAACCATGGGCACTGGAATTTATCAAAAAACATATTTCCATTGCTCAAAAGAAGCCAGGGTTTCACTTTGTTGTGTTTTTTGTGTTTAGCAACGTGTTACTTACTGGCAATGTAAATGAAGAATTCTGATTAATGAGTAATACTGAAACATTTTTTTTTCCCTCCCCTCCAGGAGCAGTTACCAGACTTGCACAGCCACTTCTCAGACCTCAGTTTGGAAGCCCACATGTATGCATCCCAGTGGTTCCTCACT
The DNA here is from genome assembly GCA_013400695.1 of Neodrepanis coruscans. Classification (NCBI taxonomy): domain Eukaryota; kingdom Metazoa; phylum Chordata; class Aves; order Passeriformes; family Philepittidae; genus Neodrepanis; species Neodrepanis coruscans. Next base: position 102,122 of record VYZS01038069.1, read on the forward strand.
CTTTTCACTGCCAAGTTTCCACTCTGCATGGTCTTCCACATCATTGACTTACTGCTTTGTGAGGTAAAAAACCATTGAATCAGAAAGCCCTTCCTCCACTCCAGAAATGTTTCTTCTTGTTTTATATCATTTTCTTGGGGTCATTTGCTGTTCCATTTCAAAATGTGTACAACTAAATTATGTAGAAACCATGGTTATGTTGAAGAGAAGATGTTCAGTGAAACACTAGTTTGGTTTTAAAATTAGAACTGTGGATTGCCTCATTCTTTGCTGAGGGATCTAATTAAGAATATCTGATGCACACATCTGTTCTTCATTTAATTTGGTAAAGGACTTTTCAGAATTAGAAACTGTAATTTCTTGAAGGCACCTCATAGGAAAACCTCTCCAAGTTCAGAGTGCCCACAGACAGGAAGGGTGGTGCATGTTGGTTTGGTGACCTGGTATTGAACAAACTGTGAGAAGTGCCAAATGCAGCTGAATGAAGCTCCTTCCTTTTTTTTTTTCCCTACTGTTCCAGCCAGGAACACACTACTCCTAATACAGAAAGGTATTTGTCTGTACCACAGATACATCTGCACTTTCTTTAAGAAAAGTCAGAATAGATTGACAGCCTGGAACGTTTATTTTGGTAAAATATCAGTACTTCTTTTGGTCACTGGAAATTCAGGGCATCCATGGGATTACACCTGGTTTTGAACCTGTCACTGATTTTTTCTTTGATTTAAATGGGTCACAAACATAAAAAAACCAAATAAATAAATAAAATATTTCATAATTTTAAATGCTGAGGCCTTCCTGAGTTCGACACACTGTTGACTGCAGCTCCTTCTGTTAATTTTTATTGTAAAGGATTTTCGTTGAGAACTTTCAGGCTTGTGCACATGCCTTGAGAGGATTCAGTATTAAACAAATACTGTCCACCACTCATAACTCAGTATTTGTTTCCTTGGGAGCATCTCTTCTTCTGCATATTGGTGCTCAGTTATCAAAATGAGGTAGGTTAACACTGGCACTGTTTATCTTGGCATGTCTGAAGGAATTACTGGGGGAAAGAAGGGAAAGAATCCAAGGAGAAAGTGAGAGTGCAACAGTAGAGCCTGCTAAGGAAAGAGAAACTTGTCAGTGTTTATGGAGGGTAATCACACACAGATAAAGGAGCCTCCTTTACTACAGGTAAAAATAAAGCAGAAATGGTAAGAAAATTGATTTCAAGTGAGAAGATACAGACATCTGGAGAAACAGTGGGGCAGCGTGGAGACAACGTCCTGAGGCACCAGTGAACACTATCAGAAAAGTGCTTCAAAGGCTCAGGAGCAAACCAATCTCAAGTAACAGGCATTTCTGAGAATTTGTAGGAGGAATGTAGATTAAAATCATACTAAAATAAAAATCTAGTTAGCCCTCATCATAGAAGGAAAGTCAAATCTGAAGGCGTATGGCCAGAGGCAGAACAAGAAACCATTCCCTAGGCTTAGAGGACTGAAGCTGTGTGTCCAGTCAGGCTCTGGAAGGAGTTCCAGGGAAATCAAAAAGTAATTTTTTCTGTATTAAATTGTGCTTTATCTCTGAACAACCAGCATGCCGATAATTCCGGCAACTGGAAGGACTAAAAACAGTGGCAGCTGCTAACAGTGGAACATATTCTTCTGCAGAAAAAAATCCTCAAAAAATCCAGAAGCCTTTGAAGTGAACTGTCTTAAGTTTTAAAAACAAGCTTCCAGCCTTCTCCCTAATTTATCATAGATACAGAAGAATTTTAAATGTCCTCAACTTCCTTCCTGACTGTGCTTTCCCCACATCCCTGACCTGTCTGTCGTTACAAGATGTTTACATCCTACACAACTCTTTTCAGGAAAGAAAAACTTGAGAAAAACAGTTAAAATCATTGCTGAAGGGATGCTGCCAACTAATAATTCCTAAGGAATGTTCAAATATTCCCATGGAAATATTTGAATTGTGGGTGAACGATTTGTGCCTTGGACTAGGTGATCTCCAGAGGTCCCTTCCAACCCCAACCATTCGTTGATTCCTTGTCAACCAAGAGTTTTCGTAGGGGTTAGGTTTTTCGGTTTTGACTGTGGCTGGGAGAGTGAAATTGCTTGTTAAAACTACTCTTCAACTCTTTCCAGAGAGGAAAAATACCTGTTGGAAGTTGCGGTTTCACAGCTACCCAGGGAGGCACAAACCCTTCCCTTGCATGCACAGTGGAACAGTGGCACAAGTTGGGGAAAAGGACCTGCTGGGCAGAGCCATAACCTGTGGAAAAGGAGCTAAATTTATGATGGGAATTAGGTTTCATGGAGAAATTTTTTAAATCCTGTCAAGAGGGAGTGCCATTATAGTCAAGGTCATCATCATTCTCACATGAAGTATTACTTCAGAGCAGTTTTATGTAAATTCACACTAATTTGGGACTTGCTATGGCCTCTGTGTGGCTGAGTTATTTCATCCTGTTGTCTTCTTAGAACATTTTTATTTTTAAAGTTGTCTCCAGGCTATTGGGGATGTGATTAAACCTCCGAAATTACTTAAATTGCCAATGGCCATATAAATATCACCTCAATAACTCTGTGACAGAATCTGTCTTCCATCCTTGTCTAGAAATGAAATATTTTGGAATTGTTTGTCTTCCCTATGACAGAAGCTTGAAGAGAATGTTGGGCTTGCAGGCAGGTACTCCTCACTGCTGTGGCACAGATTATGAGGCTTGACTGCCTGTAATAAAAACCAAAACCTATTGATCCAGTTGAAGGTTTTAATGTGATCACAAGAAAGCGTGTGGGTTTGAGCCTGCACATCTTCCTACAGCATTCCTTTTAGCTGCCTCTCTCAGCTGCTTCATTTGTCTCTTCCCCTTTGCTATTTCTGTTTGCATTGAAGAACATCTTTGTTGGTGAAACTCAGAGTTGTATTTGGACTTGTCAGTCTTATCTATCAATATGACATGGTGTTATTGAACACTCTGCTCTGTGTTTTGCTGTCTCTTTTTGTTCCATTTTAAATTATTTATTTTAAGTCATGCTCAGAAATAGTAACTTGTCTAGGTAAAGCTCTTGTCACGCAGAGCTGTCCCCAGTGCAAAAGCTGCACCTGGGTTATGCTACAGAATATCAAACAGTTGACATTTCCCTTCATTTTGTGTTTTAAAATGCTCAATTTAAAATGAATCTATGTGTTTTAAAAGCACTAAACAAATGACCTTCAGTAGGCATTTAGAAGAGAAAAACAACGCAAACCAGTTGGCAGGCAATTTATAAGCATTTTTTCAGTTTTCATGATTTTTTTTCTGCTTAAAAAAGAAAATACTTTAACTATTTGTGATATATATACAGTGCTGCCAGAACTAAAGGAGTTGCAGAACTCAAACTGCCATTCCATTATTAATTTGAAATTTTGAGACACTATGGGTAACCTCCTTCTTAAGGCAATCTGGCTATTTTTGTGTGCAGTTTCTGGAATATGGCATAGTTAAGGATAGTGCCTCTCTCCTTCTAGGGAGTTTGTAAAAACCCCTCCTGCATCCTGCCCTTTCTGGACTGGCACAGATAGTTGTATCTTTTAACGTCATAACACATAATTTGACTATATAGTTTGACTACTAAGCTGCCATTCTGTGTTCAAAACTGAATACAAAGGGATTCAACTGATTATCAAATTTGAATATGAAATAATTTAATGTTTACTAATATAGATAATAACAGAGAAGGGAAATTACCTTGCATAGTGGAAGAGGCAGGAATTGAAAGCTGGATACCATCACTCCTCAGCCTTTATTTATCAACTGTTGCTTTCAGATTATTGTGTAAAATAACTCTTATAATTGTTTTTGAGAAACTGTCTGTGATAGTGAAGGCTGATGGGTGTGATTAGAAATCCTTGAAGATGTGGATGACTTGGTGCAGGTAAATGGGCACCTGTTGGTAGTGAAAGCGTGGCACCGTATTGTGAAGAAGTGGTGCCTGGGAACACTCCTTCCTAATGAAATAAGGAGAATCATGGCAGAATTACAAGTATTGGCGCTGGAGGTTTGATTTCTGTCTCGTGTGTGTCTTGCCGAGGATGGATGTGCCAGGAAACGCCGTATGGCACCGCTCAGACGCAGGGCCGGCGCTGCGTGAGCACTGACTGAGGAGGAGAGACCATCAAAACCTGCTATTTTTTGTCTGTCTCTGTCACATACTTCTGTGATGCCTTCAACAGAGCTGAGAAAGAACAGATTAACATTTCAATTTATTAAACTTCCTCAGGAATTGAGTCAGGAACAAGCCCACTTCCTCTATAAATCTGTGCTCAGATGTGAATTAAATAAAAGGTTGTGCACAGTTGTTTATCTTCTGTAGATCTATAGGGGGAGAAAAATTGAACTTTCTGGAGTTACCTGTTGTGTTGACATGTTGTCTACGTTTGTCCTCCCAGTTATGAATGTTTTAAGAAATCTTCCAAAACAGCAGGCTGGGCTTGCTAGAAATAAAATCTCTTTTAGTAATAACATATTAAAAGCTGGGCTTAAATTCCAAGTAGGCACAGATTTGTGCTTGGACTGCCTGCCTTTACAGTCTGGGTATAAAATTACAGTACTATTGACAAAGGTAAAGTCAACATCATGCATGTAAGTTGGAAAAGGTTGGGGGTTGAGTTTGTTTTTCTTCTTTGGAAATACAGGCAAATAAACTTTGGCATTTAGACTGTGTCTTTCCTCCTGCCTGGTCCCTTTGCATCAGCCCTGCTATAGAGCTGAGGCTTCTTGCTGAAGTCTTTATCATCCACTGCTGTTTCATGTAAAGAGACTGGAAAGGATTTCTTCCCCAGACTGCTATAATTAGCTTTTAATTAATTTAAGAAGGAGAATAGGTTTTCTCAGACTCCAGATGGATGACTGGAGTTGGAACATACATGTCCATGGGTACAGTGGGTTTGCTGCATTCAATCTGTTGACATGTCAGCCATTATAATCTTTTTTGCTGCAAAAAAAGTGGAGATACCTTGGGTCTTCTAGCCCTGGATGTTTGGCTTTTATGTAGTTAGATGAGTTATTTAAATCCCTGCTAAAAGTAATTTTAGCCTAATTCATCTGATGACTACAGCTGTAATCCACTGTGGGGGCTTCTCAGTACTAGAATAGAAATTCAAGTGAAAAGAAAGATAAAATGTTGTAGGATTCCATTGTGTGTTTGCTACATGAAGTATTTTTTAAAGCTTTTGAATGTTTGTGTTTAAAACATTCAGATTATAATGATAAACAATTTGAAGTTCTTTTCAAAGTGAAGGTTATAAGTACTACGAGGTGTTTGGATATAAAACTTGAGTCAACAGCAGAAACACTGGAGGTGTGTAATACCACATTGTGTTTTGGGATAGGGGACACAAAACGTTCTAAAGCTCCATAGGATTTATAACTCAGGCTGGGTCTGAAGAGAGCAGTATTTTAATAGAGGACATCTGAGAGGCTGAAGGAGAGCCACAGAGTTTAGCATAACCCTTCCCATGATGTTGCCTGGCTGTTCCTGTGAGCATCCATAATTTGTGTATCTTCCATTCATGGCTGCAGCTTGTTAAAATAACAAGGCTGGTGATAAATGCTCAGCATGAGCAAAGAAAAAACAGTCTCACAACAATCTGCAATTCAAGATAACTTATGCGAACAGAAAGTACCTTTCGGTGATGTTGATAAATTTTGTGGTCCTAAAATGTTGAGGCTGCTTCTATTTCAGAAAACGTTCTGAGATTCAGATAAAAAAGGTACCAGAGATGAGGGACCTGTTTGATTACTGAGTTTGTGCCTTAGAGGGATGACACAGCTAATGCCATGTCACACTATGTCTTAGAATTACTTGCCCCATTGCTCCTGAAATATTTTAGCCATTTCCTAGTTGCTGTTCACTTGGTTGGTTTTTCTAGGAATACAGTAAATTTCCATAATGCTTACTTAACACCAGTGCCATCTGCTGTATTGGAATAGCAGCATATCCTAAACAGTCTTGGCAGGCCTCAAAAACACTTTAGAAGTAACTGAAGGAAAGGATCACAAATGGGAGAGTGATATTCCATGAACAAATCCAGGAAGCTGAGCTGACTTGGGTACAATTTGCCTGTACTGAAACACTCTGTTGCTTCGTGCTGGGAGTTGGAGACTGTTGGGAATTTTCTGAATATGTGAAAAAGAAACGTGACCTTTGAGACATTGTTGGAAAGGAAAAATGGAAGTGAGGATGCAGAGGGGAGAGACCCAGGTCCCTGTTGTGGCAGGAAAAGGGAGAGGATAGGGAATTAGCCCTGGGAAGGAGATCAGACAGAGTGCTGGGAAGCAGACATGGATTTAACATGGATGTGCATTTTTCTTTGTGCTGTGTGACCACATGCAGGGTGGGAAGGAAGTACTGATGTTTGAGATGTTCTGAACCCCTCACCTTGCCTCCTCTCACCAAAACTGGGATCTGAAAGGTTCCTGCACCTCTAAGCATGTCTAACAGCCATTCCCTGTTTCCATCGGAAGAGCTGGAGGACCTGTCTTACCTACACAGATAGGAGGTCGCTTTTTCTCTCCTTGTATGTAATAAGGCCCTTGGTGCATAGTGTATTCAGGCCTCTTTCTTCTCCTCTGTATTAATCAGTTTTGGAAAGAGGGACAGGAATGTCTAAACCCTCTGTAATTTAAACTTCTGCAAACCAGACAAATAATGGTAGTGTGTAACTTGGTTACCAAATCCTGCCAGCCCATAACCTGCTGCTGGTGAATTAGGGAGGTGCCACTGCAGAAATCCCCCATGTCAGGAAGCAATTTGATATGTGGAAATGACTTAAAATCCTCTGGCTGTCATTTTTATTCTTTGCAAACAGTCACAGAATGTGGAGGGAAAAAAGCGTTAATGTCACAGCAGCCTCTACCTTCATTCAGCCATAGCAACATCTCAGGAGCAAATGACAAGGAAATCACACCAAACATGTAAATAATCTCTACTAAATCCCCTTCATTTCTGTTAAAGGAACCAACCAAACAAAATTTCATGCAAAATCCTACTGGTAGTTTTTATTGTGTGCCCTTTTATACTGCAAGATACAGAAGTCACACAATCTCCCTGAATGCCTTGGTGCCAACTTGAGCATCTCCCTGGTACTTGCTTCTCTAATAATTCAGTTAGCTGGTTTTAATTTGGTTTGTGCATTTTTCACAACCTCATTGGATTAGGAGGGAGATTTCTCTACTTTCTTTTCTTCTTTCTGGTGTTACAGTATTTTCTGGTGTAGTTGTGGGGGAATTAAACCAGTGGGGGAAGCCCAGTCTGAGAACTCGACTGTACCTCAGACATAAGATCTCATTGCAATTTGCTTTTTCCTTTTTTTCTCCCTTTAATACAACTGTTTAGTAAGAAAGCTGTATCTCTTGTTTACACAAAGCTTGCTAAATCATGTTGTGCCTTATTTCAACAAGAGTTTTAACCTTTAGTCATCTTGTCATTGAACTAGAAAGAATGTAAAAGGCTTACAGACTCTGTAAAAGATGTTAATGAACACACATGTCCCTGCAGACTGTGCTCCAAGGCTGCCCTGCTTACAAAGGGAAATTGGAGCTTCAGACCATATTTTCATGTTGTCAGCTAAACAAAGACATTTGTGACATTCCTAAAGTTTATTGTGTGTTCTCAACATATTAGAGTTGCCAAATAAATGTTTTGCTGGAAGCCATCCAAAACAGAAATAGAATTTTAATTCTCCTTTAGAGTCTGTAACCCCAATTATCCTCTGTAGCTCCTCTGAAAGACTGTGCAACTGAACACATAATTATGAAACACTTTGGAATTACAAAACAATGTCAAATTAACTTCAGTTGAATTGCTGGTCTCTCTTTAAAAAAAAAGGAAAATTCAGTTATTAGAAAGCTGGAAGAGGTTCATGTCATGTGGAGCTTGAGACTTCTCAGCCCTTAAGCAGGTGTTCAGTTGACTCTTATATGCCCTTTTATCTGGCATTGAACTTTAGGAAATATTATATCAATATCTTAATTTTTTTCCTTCTACATGTCATGTGTATCTAGGAAAAAACCCTACAGATAAGAACACTGATAAATTAAATTTCTGTGTGTTTTTAAGAGGTTGATTTCCTCTTGCTGGTGAAAATGGTGCGAGGGTATTGCTGTGTAACCAGCGCAAGGTCCATTAAGGGCTCTGGGTTGGAGAGGGAGAGGTGCTGCTATCGACTATATCCTGCCTTCTCCCAAGGCTTCTGCCATTGAGGAGAGGCTTTGAAATGGGAGAGAAATTCCAGTGTTGTCCATATACACAATTAAATTGTTGTAGAAGGTGTTGGTTTGCTGCCCCCAGACTTCCCTTTTTCTGGTCTCTGGGGGGATTGGCCAGGTCAGATGAATGGATGTGCCTCCTCCCTTCCCAAGGGAGCCACAGGCAGCCTTTCTGTCACAGGGATCTCACTGAATGCAAACTGGGTCCCATAGAATCGCATCTTTACCAGGCTCTGTTTGGTCTTTGTTCCCAGCCGCCTTTTCAGGCCTTTTCAAAACCCAGCTCGTTTCAGAGTGCAGAGGGACTCAAAGGGAGGACTCAAAGAGGCTCCTATCTGCAGAGGAAATCTTGGCTTCAGAGAAAACTGAGGAACTGGGAAAATTTGTCACTAGACCAAAGTTGACATAATAAGATTTCGCTCATTTTAATCCAGTCTTAATTCCAGTGCACGTGTATCATTTCATATTTACAGTTCCATGAGAGAGAATTTCACCAGTTTGCCCACAAAAATGTTTCCTCTAAACGTGCTTGGAAATGGTGGTCTTTGGAAATACAGTTCAAAGAAACAGATGCTTCTATGAAGCACAGTCTTTATGCATTAAAAGGGGACCTTCTGGATGGTGTGTGTTTGTACCAGCACCAGTGGGTATGAAAGATCCTTCTGCAAAATGATGCTCTTTCTCCTGGAGTCAGTGCTGTCCTGTGGAAGTGTCTGTAAGGCAGAGGACAGTCAGCATGAGTCAGCAGGGGCTGTAAGGAGGCTGTTACATGGCACAAACTCCAACATTTTCCTGTTCCTGACCTTATCTTACCATATTGATTGCTTTGAGTACAGCTTGTTCCTTCTCCAAAACTCCTGAGCTTGGTGAGATCTCTTAAGGTCCTCTAGGCCTCTACACCAGCTGGAAAAAAGAAGATGCTGAACTAAGCAGATAAGTGAGGCTGTCAGAGAAACTGCTGTTCTTCTGCAAAAGGCTGGTTAAAAGCTCCTTGGAGGAGGATCCATATGCCTTGTTTGTGGATCTTTGCCTGTGTGCTTAATGTAAGGACAAACCCCTCAGTATTCCTGTGCTCTTCTAAGTTCTTACTCATAAGTGTATATTTTTACTTTTGATAGTTGTATATTAAAAAGTGTTAGAGTAATTATGAACAACTTTCCCACGTGCAAGTCTTTTAAATATCAAGATGAGATCTATAGCATTTATTCCAAAATGCCTAGTTAAACATATGACCTTTGGTTTTAAAAAGTAATTATCCAAAGCTCATTTCATATGGGCTCCCTTCTCTTTCCTCTTTTGGATGATTTGTATGTACTTTCATGTTTCCATTATAAAATTGCTGGAGGGATATTGCTACCAATGATTTATATGTCTGGTGCACATTGGTATTTTCAGTCCTTCTAAAATAGCTGGAGAAGTTTAATCTGAAGCTTATAAATCACTGTGTGGTAAATGAAGCAGGATTTTAAATAAGAGATTGTGGAGAAATGAGCTGATCCTTCCTTTTCATAATCATAATAATTAAATTTGGCTGTGGTAGAACAGTCTTGCATCAATTAGGAAAAATAACTCCAAGATGGTGATCAGTGTTGTGGAGTGTGTTGTTCAGATTGAAGGTAAGGAATTCCAGTGCTTAGAAATTGAGATCATCCTCCTGCAACCCATTCACTCAGGGAGTGTATTGGCCCTTCAGGCCCCCACTGGTGTCCATGAAACTGCAGCAATTGGTGCCTCAGGTCTAAAATACAGCCTTGATTTGGGACTTTTCCTCTGCCTTGGAGGGAAGAGGAGGGTGCAGGTTGTTTTCTCTTGCCAGGAGTAGCAGAGTGCCATCCAGGACAGCTGGATAGGGAGGTTTTGAGTCATTTTATATTCTGATTTTAAAGTGCTTGAGCCTTGGACAGGTTGTCTCCAGTAACAGGAGGGGGTCTGTGAGCTGCCTCTTGCCTGGGGGGGAATGGAAAAAGAGCTGGGGGTTCTCAAGGCAGGTGGAGACCTGTTTCTGCTACATTTGCTGCCCATGTGGATGGTGATCATGTCAGAGAAGTTCCAGCAGAGAGTTTGATTCATTTGAATTCAGGAACAGTGTGAGTTTCAGACAGAACAGAAAAAAAATATTTTGAAAATAAATGAGAACTGGTTTGCTGTCCTGTTTGGTTGTGCCCGAAAATACACAGGATGCTGATTCCTCAGTCATCCATCAATTAGACATAATACTTCTGCTTATAAACTAACAAAATCTGATCAATCAGCTTGTTAAGAAGAAAACCCGGGGTTTGTGATGGCTTGTAGATATTCCTCTCATTTATAGATTATGTGTTCATGTCAAATCCTCCCCCCTAGGAAATAAAAGCTGTCAGTGTCATGACTATGGGATAAACCCTTCAATTCAAACTGATATTTAGAATAAAACTGAGAATACTGTGGATTTATTTTACTGCTGCTGGAGCTCAGAAACAGCAACTGATCCTCACAACCAGAAATTTTTCTACTAAAAAGAAACCCAAAAGGCAAAATAACTTGTAATAATTGTTATCCCACTTAGAAGAAGGGTTTCCTAGTGATGAAGCAAGATTCAGTCCTGCTGCAACTGTGACCTCTAGTGGAAAACCAGTTTGTTATCACAGTGATTATGCAGCCGAGTAACTCAGTGTTGCAATATTCATTGTGTCTGATGTTGTAGCATTTCCAGAACTCATTAATGGAATCCCTTCAGGGCACCGTGCTATCAATGGGAGAAATTACAATTTACTCCCAAGAATGCTTCTGTAAAGTCTCAGCAGGTTTTTATAAAAGCTAATTTTTATAGAAATAAGGTCTCAGGCTTTCAGGAACAGGCTTGAAAAAATACTCAGTTGCAGAAGCAGAAATTCCTTGGAGAGGGTTCTCTTATCAAAATTCCTGTTGTTATCCCATAACAATATATATTGCAGTGCCAGTATTACTTGTGTGCAGATCTGTTGAGAGATTTCTAGATACCAGCTCTGAGAGCCATTGTAAGGAAAGATTTATCATGCCTTGAAACAAGCTGGCAAGGAGACTTGGAAAATATAATCGAGGAAAACAGTCTGAACACAAAGTACATGGTACAGCAATGAAAATTACGTAAGGTATTTTTAATATTTGGATGAAGACAAAGCTATTTATAATCCAAGATAATCAAGATATGTAGGCTGCAGACTTTCCTTTATCTTTAAATAAATGTGTATTGTCCTTATATTTCTCAGTGAATGCATTTCTGTACATTTGTAGTTCCAACTTTTGCACACCAGCAAGCAGCTATTGGATATAGACAGCAGCTTGTTTAGCTTTGAAATAATTTTGAATTTTGAGTAATAGCAGTAAAAAAAGGTGTATTGTGTACTTGTAGGGTCGTCTCTGTTTTACTTTGAGAGTTTTTTACAGTTGGAGCATGAAAGATTGTACATGATGAATCCTAGCTAAGCTCAGTTACATGACAAAAGTCCTGTCACCCAGAATATTTGTGACATTTCCTTGGTGCCCTGCTCATTCCAAGATCCTGCCCTGCTCATGGAAGCCTTGACAGGCACTGAAAATGCTCGAGGAAGGGTCGCCTGTCACATCTGTAGCACCTGACTCCTTGGAGGTTCCCAAAGCTCCAAAGAGCCTCATCTTCCCCAGCTGGGAGTTTGAAAACTGCGCCGTGGGGCTTTAATGATGAACTTTGAAGTGTAACAGGGAAAAGGGAAGCATTCCCTAGGGACTTACAGCATCTACTTTTGATGCTACATAATGATAAGTATTAGGGAGGAGAGGTTTGTATGCTGGCACTGATTGAAGTCTGTTTCTGCTTATTTCCAGGGTATGAACATAATCTTCCATGTAGCCTTGGCTCTCCTAAAGGTAAGGGATGTTTTTTTAAAATTTATTTTGTTTTATTAAACTGTCTAGAAATACTTTTTAGCTTAATGTGTCTTGTCTAAAGGAACAATAATAGTGGGACTTCTGGAGTAGGGAATGGAGGAGAAATATCATCCATTTGGGTAGAGATGTCTTCAAAATTGTACTTATGATAGATCTATTTTTATTAAACTTAATCATGTCAAAATTCGTAGAACAAGGAGTACAGTCTAAGAATCTGAATGTCTCATGTAGTTACTATTAAGAAAAACATTTTGATTCATTTCACAACGTATCTATTTTGTGTCTGGGTTCTTCTGTACAAAAAGTGATTGAATAATATTTAGTATCAAATGTATTTGTCAGGAGAGAAATGGAAGTCTTTGGCTTGGACACAGACTTTATAAACAAGTAAAGCTGTAGGTAAAGCACTGGCTCTACTCCAGGTTAACTTACTCTGACTTGCACAAGTCGGCTCCTGTTCAAGTCCAGCCCACACCATATGGAATTGGAAATGCCACCTTTGAGTTTAAATTGTATTCCCATGGAATAATTTAGGCTCAGGGTAGGAGAGCCTGTCACTCCCAACACAAGCACCCCATAATGTGGACACAGACTAGAACCCTTGGGCTGTCAATGTCCTCTGGTGGGATTTCCATACCATTTTCTTAGGAAGGACAAACAACTGCTGGTTGAGTTATTCAATGAAGAGTAATTCCCAGAGATACAGCTTGTGCAGCACAACGTCCTGCAGCAGCAGTGCTCCACACCAGGAATTTATATCCATGTGCTGCTGTGTCCAGAGCAACTGGAAATTTCCAAACATTTCTCTTTGGCTGTTCCAGAGCAGGAAAATTCAATAAAGTATTTTGTCACTCTTATGACAACTAAGAGTTTTAAGAGTTGGTTTTAATTTTGCTTCTAGAAGTCCATGTATAATATATGTGTATGCAGTGTGCTGTGTCTGCCTGTGTTGGCAGTAATAGGCTCTAAATGCATGGTAAGGGAGGAGTTATCCTGGGAAAGTATTTCTGTAGTGCAGCCAAAAAAAAGTACAAAGAAAATCCTGGTAAGAAAAATAAGATTTTAAGTCAAAAACACTCACCTAAGAGCACAATTCCATAGTGGCACAGAGATGGAGCTGGTGCTTATATACCACAATTAGCATTATGATTTGTTTTCAGCAGGAATTTTTAGGGAAGGAAACAGTTTTGTACTGTGAGACCTGAAGTATTTTTTTCCCTATTCAAATGTGTTCTAATCTCTCCTAATCATTAGGAACAAGGAGCTACTCCTTTTGAGTTACAGAACCTGAATGTGCTGCAAAAAAGCCACCTTAAAAACTGTGTTTCAAAACTCTTATTTGTCTCTGAGTGTGAAATGAATGAAACCAACTCCTGAGGATTTGTTGTTTGTTAAAACAGAGCAATTATTCTCCCATCCACAATCTCTTGGATTATTTTAAATTGGGTTGAGGGAATCCTTCATCAGCAGAATATTGGAGTCTTTATTGTGTAAATGCCATTTTCCTCACTTCTAGTGAAATGTGTGCATCCAAATCCCTCATTAAATAGCAACAGAGAAGAAGCTTTTATCTGGAACTCCCTTGTCCTCAGTGCTGTGTCTCACTGTTCCAGCTGCTGGTGTTCACAGGGAAAGTTTGTTAGCCTGGAAATGACAGGCTAATTCTGTGACCAATTACCCAAGACGTTTTTGTGCAGTCATCTTCGGAAAACAAACATTTAAGGCACAAGGGACTCCTTTCCCTTCCCCTCTGCCACACTCTGAGTGTGACTGTAGCAATGAACAGCTCGAAGATTAGAGCTCTTTATTTATGGAGGCCATCATTTGTAATAGGGCATTAATCTGATTTCTGAGTGAAGGAAAAGCACTGGGTTTTTCCTGTACATCCGAGTGTTGTGCTTTTCTGTGCTTTTGTGCTCTCCCCAGCTGTGGCACTATTTTGCAGTGTGACAGTAATCACTGACTTACGTCATGGAGCGACTGCACCTGAATGACTGTTCAGGGAGCCGGGCTGATGGAAAATCAAATCCCCCACGTCTCATTCTCTGAGCAGTGGAGAGTGTAGCAAAGCGCTGGAGTGTGGAAAGAACCCCAATGTGGAAAAGGACAGCGTAGAAACCATGGTTAGAAAACTCAACACACAGCATTGGTATTTTCATTTTAAAAATCCCAATTAAGACCATTAACTGAGAATGACAGAGGAAAATGTACCATTCAGTGTAATTCCCAAGCCCTTGTGTCATCAACTAATTTGTTTGTTAGAAATTAAAAACATTAAAATCTTCACATATGCTAAGAAAAAGAAATCAATTCTAAGCTTTCTTTCATATTTTAATATTTCATAGAATCACAGAATATTCTGAGCTTGAAGGGACTCACAAGGATCATCAAATCCCAATCCCTGGCCCTACACAGACACCCCAACAATTCCACCCTGTCCCTGAGTATTGTCCAAACATTCCTGGAGCTCTGGCAGCCTTGGGGCCATGACCAAACCCTGGGGAGCCTGTTCAGTGCCCAACCACCCTCTGGGGGAAGAACCTTTCTCTGAGATCCCACCTAAATGTGCCCTGGCACAGCTCCAGCCATTCCTTTGGGTCTTGACACTGGTCACAGAGAGATTTCACTGATTACTTCTTTAACCTTTTGTTTCTGATCTTGCAGCTCAGCCAAACCAGCTAAAGGCACACTTTATTTTGGGATTATGAAACTAAAGCAAGTATTAAAACATATGATTGTGGAGAATTCAGGCTCTAGATCAACTACTGTTGTGGCTGGTAATTCCTGAAAAGGCAGGGAGAGCACATGATCACTGGGAATGCAAGAGTGGGTTCATATCCAGACTTTTCTTTTGAGGGGTTCATCTACTCAGGGAGTGTATGACTCATAATATTTAAGCTCAATACTTGACTTGTGGGGATTTGATCTGTTTGACTGTTAAAAACATGTTGGTTAATGCTAGAGGAAAGGCATAGCTTTGATCAGGAAGGTGCAGAATATTCAAATGAAAATGGGTAGAAAATAGGGAGAGACAATGATGTGTTTATTGCAGCTTGTGCTTCCCAGCCAGTGCTTTGTTACCTCACAGAGATTCACTTCAGTACATATAATATCTTAAACCCATACTTTGATACATCATTTCTTGAACTCAGGTGGATGTCAGCAGCATTTCTGCCAGGATTTATGATTTCTGACATTCCTCCTCTCTGGACATTATAAGAATTATATTACACAAACAGGACCTTAGGATTTCTTGGCTATTTCTGTTGGCATCTTTCAGTCTCAAAGCTGTTTGTGTCAGTCTGTGCCCCAGAGATTGGGAGCAGCATTCCAGTTACAATGGCAGGGAGGGTGGATATAGATTTTTTTTAAAAGTGTAAAAATTACTTTGGATAAGGAGGATTATTTGCTATCTTTGTTTCATTCCATATCTGGACTGAGAAGGACCTCCTGGGCCCGAGAGCTGCTTCTCTGCTCCATTCTGTGACATGACATCCAGGTCAGAACCAGGAACAGCAGCAGTGTTGCTGGCCATTTCCTTTATCCTGTTTAAATTTATTACTGTTCATTCCACCCTCAGCTACTCTTACATCAGCATTGTCCTTCAGCAGTGCCCTTCCAGCACCACTCGCACTGGTGTTTATCACCTTGAAGTGTTTGTAGATACCATCCACAGTGTTTATTAAATAAGCCAATATCCTCAGTGTCCTTGAACTCCAGAGCATCTTTGTCATTCTCTTCTGCATCTCCTCTGTTCTGTAGTTACCCTTTTAGAAGAGACAGGAGCTTTGAGAGGCCACACTGTGCTTGCTGTATTCATGTTGTATTTCCTTATTTCTGAAATGTCTGCTTGATCTGATAACTCTGAGGAGTTATCTCTTATATTCTCTTATATTTTTATGGAATATTACTCCTGACTAACCAGAGGGTTCCACAAATACCATTTTCCTACTTTAGATGGGGATTTGTGAAAGAGCACAAATTTAGAATAAAATTATGCTGTAGTTTTGTATACATTTCCATTTCAATTCTTAAGGAACATACAGAGAATTACAGGTTTTCTTTTTTCGCTTTAATTATCTTCTTTTTGGACAGACATCTGACCTAACACCACTTGGATTTTGCCCATCAGTAAAACTTGCATGTTGTCAATGCAGATCATTAAAACATGTCAGTTGTCTTTGGGTCAGGAATAAAACTGTGATGATTCTTGTAATGTTCTGAGAGGTATCAGATGAAAAGTGCACTGAGTCTGTAGGTAACATGACTTGGCCTTGTATCCAAGAGATGAAAGGGCTGTTTCATTCTCTCTCTGGTTTTTCTTTCCATTTGCACTGGCTGGAGGAGCCTGAATGATTTTGAAGTCAGCCCTTGCTTGAAGCCAGAGG
Source organism: Neodrepanis coruscans (assembly GCA_013400695.1). NCBI lineage: Eukaryota > Metazoa > Chordata > Aves > Passeriformes > Philepittidae > Neodrepanis > Neodrepanis coruscans. Next base: position 118,634 of record VYZS01038069.1, read on the forward strand.
TTGGATGGAGTGACATTCAGGGCTCCTTTCCAGCCCAAACTGGTTTTGATTCCAGGTGAGCTGGTTCAGTCCACTCCACTCTGTGAGTGCAGTTCATCTTCAAAAGGCTCTTTTCAAGACAAATCAGAAATCCACATTAGAATCTAAGGCAAAATAGGTGTTCCTTATATTTATACCCCTTTTTTATAGCTTCTCTGTGTAGCTTGTCCCAGGGTAAGAGGTGACACTTCTGGAAGAGAAGGGAATCCTGACTTTGGTGCTGGGGATCAGAAGCAGCTGTTCTCTTTTCAATGCTTTCTGCATTAGGCAGAGGACAAGAAATTCAGTTTCTAAGAGTCTCTCAGGTCACTGGTTTTGTATTTCTAACTAAATTGAAGATGTCCTTAAACTGTAGTTTTTGCCAGGCTGAGGAATTCCTCTCTTGCCCCCAAAACCAGCACTGGGTGACTCACTGGAGAAAGAGAAAACTGTGCCTGAAAATGTCCAGAATTGTTCAGCTTCCAGACTACTAATTCTCCTTAATATAACAAATTTTCTCATTTTAGAAGTCCACATTTATGTGCATGCTGAAAATCCACCCTGTCCTGACCAGCGACTTTCTTGGTCCATTTGATCTCCTTCTCACACCTAAAATTAGTTAAATTCTTATTAGGTGAATGCTCACCATAAATTTTGAATTTTCATAGAGAAGTGTTTTCTCTTTTAAGGAACAGTAGCCTGATAACAGAGAAAACAACATGAAATTTGATGGCCTGCATTTCTTCAGCAGCACTGAACACTGATCTGGATATTGATGACTCCTCTTGTTATATTGTCTGCTGGTAATTTCTAGATGTTGGAAAGTGAAGATAGTGTTTTCAGGGTTACACACAGTTGTGATGGATACCATTACTTTCATTATTAATTATTATTTATAACATTACTTAAATATGATGTGTATGTCTCATGTACCTAGCAAATCTTATGGGAAAATATTTCAAAGTATGTGATTCAAGTAAATAAAAACATACAAATAGTCATTCCAGACCAGACTTGTAGCTTATCAACCCTGAGATCTCATTGCCAGATCTCATTCATGGGGAAGCCTTGTAAGAGCAGGGCAATAATACTCTTTTCTTTTGCCTCTGACAATTGGTGTCTTGAAGACTCTTTGAGAAAGGTGTCCCATGTTTAATAACTCTGCTTGGCTTGTTATTCCATGTGTTGTCCACTGGCTTTTTGAACACATGTAAATGAGCAGCCCCAGAGGTTTTCTCAGCTGGATGATCTTTTGGTTTGCTTTGAGCTGTCACCTGTGACTTTCATGTGAGGTTCCTGTGTCAGGACAGGAACAAAACAAGTGTTTGGACACTTGGTGTCTCTTCACTTTCTCCACACCACTCAGGGTTTAGAAGTCTACATATCCTCCTATTTTCCAGGCTTAATAATCTTGTCTCCTCCTTTGGAAGCCTCTGATGAGCCTTATTCCCTCTCTGAATATTTTTTTGTCTCTGTTATTTCGTTTCTGAGAGGGAGGACCAGAGTAATGCATAATATCAGAGATGAAAACAGACCATGGAGTTACACTGCAGAATAATGGCACTCTGTCTAAATCCCTGTTAATTACTACCATTTGATGCATTTTGATCACCTCTGCTGTGCACTGAGCTGAGATTTTTGTAGAAGTCTCGGCAGTGACTCCCACGATTCACTCCTGAGTAGCAATTGTCAGCTCCCAGTCTATCATTTTTACGGAAAATTGATGCTCTTCTCCCTATGCATCAATTTACATTTATCTACATCGACTTTCCTCCACCGTTCTATTGCCCAGTCCCTCTTTACTGTAATCCCTGTCTTTAAATCCCTGAATAATTTAGGAGCATTTGCAGACATTGTCACCTCATCACCTTCCCACGGACCCAAGCAGGGATCACTGCTGGAATCTGCTATAGACGTCAGTTTATTTATCTTGTTCTCTTTTTATAATGATCAAGGTGTAAACTTTGCTAAATCCAGTTGTAATTAGCCCTGAAGAACAGAAAGGACAAAGTAATTTCTGATGAGGTACGAGGTGAAGGTCTTTTTGTGGGCATGATGTAATTTTTAGAGCTGTTCTGGTGCAGAATGTCTTATCCTTTTATAGGAATAAACTTTGTTCTTCCAGGTGAGGTGTATTTAGTTTTTCAAAGTCAGTCATTTCTGCTACCTGTGGTGGTTTTACCA